>BMAW01098343.1:0-16440 GCA_019974015.1 Nephila pilipes | reverse complement strand
ATATATATATATATATATATATATATATATGCATGTATACGTATCTATATTTATATATTTATATTTTTATGTATGTATGTATCTATATTTACACACACACATATACATATATGTGTGTGTGGGTGTGGGTGTGTGGGAGTGCAATATTAAAATAATATGTGTGTGTGTGTGCGCGCGCACTCTTCAGTATTTCTAAAAATGCTGAACATTTTTACAAATTCATATCTATAAATAAATAAAAAAAATTACCGAATACTTGATAATACACGGTGCATGAAACATGAAATACAATGCTTTTCTTAAAGGTATTCTTTTCTTACGTTCAAAACCTAATCTTGATCTGTATAATGGTTGTGAATTTTTAAATGTAGTTCTCTTTCCTTCCATTATAAAAACATGCATTTATTACTTTTACTCCTAAGGGATTTCGAAGAAATATTATTAATATCCGTATTTTAAATTTTATGTAATAAAAATTTTAGGTAAAAAGAGATAAGCTCGCTTTCAGAATTTGATTGCTTTTGTTCACATTTACATAAAATTATTGAAATACAAAATATAATTTCAACATTTTTAGAGCTCTAAAAATTGTCAATAGCATAAATATGTTAATAGAATTCCCTTTTTAGTAAAGTGGAATAACTACATAGTAACATA
Source organism: Nephila pilipes (assembly GCA_019974015.1). Classification (NCBI taxonomy): domain Eukaryota; kingdom Metazoa; phylum Arthropoda; class Arachnida; order Araneae; family Nephilidae; genus Nephila; species Nephila pilipes. The sequence continues at coordinate 15,783 of BMAW01098343.1, read as the reverse complement.
TCTCTAATTTTCCGTATAACAGATGCAACTGCACAAATATTAGGTGTTATTTTTAAAAACCAAATTTTTGGAAACTCTCAAAAAAATTAATTAAAAAAGTAAATATTTTACAAAATCAGCAAAGAGAATGACTGATCAATAAATATTTTTATATATATTGTTAGTTTATTAATTTATTGATTAATATGTCAAATGTGCTTGTGGCATTTTTTTTTATATATTTTATGCAGCGATATTTAACAGACATTGCAGCGAAAAATGTTGCCAAATGTGGCGATATGCTTTTGATTTTCATGCATATAATGACTCAGGTTTAAAAAAAAACTCGTAATCGACAGTGAGAGTTCTATTTCTTACTGCTTCTGTTGTAGTTTTTAAATGTGTCTAATAATATTAAAGGTAAAAATTTCTATGCTGTGCTCTCAACTTGAGCTTGTTCGTACCAAATCCATAAAATGTTTTGATGTTATGTTTTGTTGTTAGATGTTTTGATGAGAAGCTTGCGTATAACAAAACGTTTCTTAAAATTGTAGATGTATTGTTATAGCAAAAGTGAAGTAATTTTAGATTAACAGATTTCTTTTTTACTTCTAATGAAATCCAAGAATGAAAGAAAGATAAACTTGAACAGATTTCTAAATTTACTATTGAAGCCATTATTTCTATTTCACTTATTCATTGGCGGGATTAAAAAATTCAAGCCAAATAGTTTTGATATTGGCGTTCATTTCTTATATAACTCTTTCTGTTTAGTTATATAATTTTTTGTGATATTAAATTTTCAGTAACGCTTAGCATTTTTTTAAGTTGGGTCTTTCTATAAATGTTAAAAAATTTTAATTCATAATTAGTAAAAATGATGAAATTTTTCGGTTTAGTAATGTGATATAGAGTGCACACTGATAAAGTTGAGCTTCATATTATATTATTTGCTTAGTAAATAAAAGCAAGTAACCAATTAGTGTTATTATCTTTATTGATTTAAAATTCCAATTGCAACTGCAATTTTTTATATAATTTAATACTCCTAAGAATTAAAATCGAAGTATAAATGGATAAAAAAAATATTTCGTAAGAAATTCTTTTAAAATTGTGAATCAGAACATTATGAAAGAAAATATCATTTCCTTAAACATCAGCTTGGAATTAAATTATATGTTTTAATAAATTTCAATGTATGTCTGTTTCTTTGTCTGGTCGTTTGTCCGTTATGCAAATCCACACTCTTGATCATACGGATTCAAAATATATCAGGGAATTTCCTTATTATTTGGAAAATGCTCCTTGAGCGCATTCGTGAGAAATAAAACTTACAAATTAATTGTTTGTATTTTTTTCGAAAATCCCATTTTTCACCACCAATAGACGGCAGCAGAATCGAATATCTCAAAAACCAATATTTTTCAATCGGTTTCGTAAGTTGATTTTTCGAAACAGATTAAAAAATACCGGAGACTCACCATCTTTTGTTCCAGGCCATATATATATTTATATATCCATTTGTGATTTCCCACCACAGTCCTTTATTTCTACAAGACAAAGCTCATGTTCATACCGCTACCATAAAATTTGCAAGATGTGCACGTTAAAGGTCCAAGACTTCATGCGACGACATGTGAAAGATAGCCTTAGAAATATTGGCGACCTAAAGTATATTGAGAGTTACAATTACTTTGTGATTTGACCAATAAATATTTTTCTTATCCACGCTCAGTTTTTAATCGAACCTTTTATTTCTGAATAGTAAATTATATTCAAATATCATTTAAATCTTATCATTTCTATTAGATGCAATTGTTTTATGACAATGAGATTATGTAGATAGATCATGATATTGAGATTTGGCTGGAAATATGAATGAAATTTATATTGATAGAGGGTGCTGCTATCAAGTAAATGGTACAGCAGGAATGAATACAAACTCGCCAATTTCATTTGCTATATTTATTTGTGCTCGTAGTGCCTTGTAGATCAACAACATATTGATAGTGTACCATCGCGTCATCAATAGCCGCACACATCAACACATCATTGGGGAACATGGTTGACGTTACTGGCTTTCCACTTCCCTCGTTAATTCACACGTCCTTTATACACGTGATCTTTGAAGAGTCTCCTCCTGCGAAGGTCACAAGGATTCAACTATTGTGATCCGGGTGAGCTGTCCACGAAAGGTAAGAAAGGTAACACGTTCATCAGGAAAGTTTGTGAATCATAGTTTGTAGTTTTTTTACGTACTGCCGGCTTACATTAACACAATGGTGTCTAAACGGCCCCGATGTCTTGTTTCAGTATGACTTCTCTATGAAATATAGGCTAGGAATAAAGCTCGTCAAATCCAAGCCACGTTGTTACATATGTTTGTTGTTATTCATGTCCTGGCAAGAGTTTTTTTTTTACTAGCGCCTTTCAGTCAATAAAGCCTTTTTTGTATGCGTATAATTCCTTTTTTGTATGCGTATAATTCATTTTTTGTATGCATATAATTCATTTTGACTTTTATGATTTCATTAACCCTTAATTGCTGCATTATGCCTTTGTAGTGCGAATTTAATGCCCCCCAGGTGATTTTTTTTTCGAATTACGGCACAATCTGAAAAGTTGCCTAACCTTGCACACTAGTGGTGTGTAATGCATATAAAACGTAAACACAAATAGATTGCTGGTTTATATTTTTTCTGCGCGTCTACTTAAAAATAATAATAATGTATGGTAATAATTTAAATAATAAACCTCCAGAAGAGAAAACAGAGTTTATTATAATTGAAACTTACTAAAAAATACAGCTTTAAAAGAATTTTTCAAAAAGAGTACGTTAATTGTTGAGTATACTTTGAATATAAATCATTTTTCATGATCTAAATTTACTTAACTGTTAAAATTATATGGAAGGTTTTTGTTACAGTTCATAAGGTTAATATTTGTGCTATAAGTAATAACTTCCAATTTAAAAATTTTATAGCATAATCATTTTCCGCAAGAGATCCCACTAATAAATTCAGTTTGTTTTTTATTGATCCAAGAATGGTAGCATGCAATTTATTGTAAAATTCTGCTGAACTTGCGTTTCATAAAAACCATTAAATTAATGAATGTTTACAGTTTAAGTAATCATTAAGCGTTCATTATTCTTTTTAAGTTTCGTTTTTAGTTCTCTCACTCTTTCGTGTATTTCCCAAGACTATTAACTATCTAAAAAAGTACGCTTTTAAAAAAAATCTTTTGTAATTTACTGTTTTTACATATCACGAGGAAACGAAAATAGATTTTCAACTACTTTATAAAGGCGTAAATTCGATTACATTCTTTTTACGGATTTTTTTTATTTTTTTCGCAAACGGACTAGCACGTGTAGTACTACATTTCTGTTCATCGATCTAAATATGTCTCGGTCCTTTTCTTTTAATACTGCATTTATATGTTGGCATTTTTCCCAAAAATAAATCGCTTTGTCTGCTATATCCCAGAACAGTCTACAGCAATGTCTGGAACACCTGAAAGAAGTCATGTTAGCATTAATACTAAATTTGACCTCAAAATCAAATTTTAGAAAGACTATCGTTCTTAAATAAGATTCTTCATGATTGGTGTAAATCTTTTTTTTGTACGAAATTTCTGTTATTCTATCCGAATCTGAAAAAATTACAATCCAATCAAAGAATTTTTACTAACTTAACAAAAACATTTTCTCTTCAAATTTTTACATTAATTTATGTCCTTAAGCACAAAGTAACTTTTCTTTTAAACGCAATAAATGTAGTTTTGTCAGGAAAATAACTTTTATGTAAAAAGGAAGTATTGCTTCTTTTTCTACTCAATGGAATACCGCGGCAAATGAAATCCAAATGAAGCTTCTCGAAACAGAAAATAATTAGTTTACTATTTCGAATATAATAACGTTTCAATCAACTGAAATATTATTCTGAATTGCTTAAAAGTCTAGACTTATACAACGATATACTTTTGTTTGTATCATTTTGTTCAATATTAAAGCTGAATTTGAATATGAAATCATTATCAAACAAATGACCTTTCTTTTCTTATTCATCATTAGCATTTATAGAGAATTTAAAGGTGCTTCCTAGATCAGATATTTTAATAATGACCAATTCTATTGATTCAATTAACATTTATCAAGAATCATTGCAATTAAATAAAAATTATGCTTGCAAATATCTAAAATAAAGAATAAATACCTTTAAAATTAGAGGATAAATCATTTAACACTCGATTAAATAGAAAGATAATAATTCAAGTATTTTAAATTGTATGAGTACTCATATAATTGCTTTAAAAAAAACTGAAAATAAATTTTTAATATTTGTAACAAATTACTTTTTGTGGAACATGTAAATAATTAATAATATTTAATTAATTACTAATGTATTTGTTTTTTCTGTTTTTGAAACAAATACAATTTTGAATTAAGCTTCAGTTTTTATTGCTTTTCGTTTCATTTAAACAGAATTAGGATACTAACACGATTATACTATCATAATTACATTATACTTCTTATTGAAGTTGTCAATAATTTAAAATATTTTCCGCACTTATTGTGCCCATTGATTTTCGCTTATGTCACTTGGCATCCGACTTCTCGACAACCCTATTTTTTTTACGAATGGAATAGCATATCAAAGAGAGAATTTACAGGCACAAATTTCCACACTGTACTATTAAGCACTCTTTCTTCCTCTTACTCAAGCTATTACTCAATTTGAAATATAAAAAAAACAAGAAATCAAGTCGTAAACCAAGTTGTTAAAAGTCATAAACATTGTTTTGCATATCACTTAAGAAAAAATGAATTCGTTTATGGAAAAGTCAGAGCTGTGGCCAATCTCATTATGTAATCGATTCATGTATTATCTTCACAATCCTAACGAACCAAATAATTTATAATTTTATGAACAAACTTCCTTATAAGCATTATAAAAGCTTCAAAATTAAGATGATACAACGATTTCAGACGACCTTTACAAGTGAAAGAAGCTAGAACAACAGTTTTAAATAACATGTTGTAATTATACTAATGATGCAATGGAAAGCAAATGCATAATTACGCATCAAATATACAGAAAAATGTAAACATTAGAAGGACTTTGAACTCTTTAGTTAACTATGAAATTTTCAAATGTATTGTGAATAGATAATTTATTTCAAAATTATTGTGAGAAGCAGCGATTATTATTTTAAAATAGACTTGTTGAAGATGTATGTGTCATAAATGAACCAATCATATTTTGAGATACGAGGGTGATACAGAAAGTACTTCTTTTTCAAGACAGATGGCCTAATTAAAAGATAAATTGTTATTAATATTGAATGCTGCCATCTATTAAAAGGAGCCAAGATAAATTTGACATTGGTTTTATAAATTAGTGTTGATTTGGTAGTCATTTGCTCCCAAATCAAAATTGGATTGCTACTGCGTCGAGTTGTCAACGATAATATATGCATTCATCGTTATATACTGGTAACCAAGCAACAATCAAAGTAATGGGTTGCTTCCGATGAATTTGCTCCAAAGTAGGCTAAGATGATCTCAACGGCTTGAAATGTTGTGACGAAGAATTTTTGAGGAATGAAAGGCATCATGATTACGAATACCAGTAACTGAGAATAATATATATATATCTGAGTGTGTGTGTGTGTGTGTGTGTGTGTGTGTGTGATATTTTGAATAAAAGGAGATTTAAAATTTTATTTCTTGACATTTTAATAATTTATTGATTTTTTAAAACTATATTAAATTTTATCACAAATAATGATACTTTTCAATTTGTAATTAAATACAAACTGCAAAATAACTCATTATATTTGAGATAAGAGATAGTCATACAAATTTATATATAGAATGCGCATTTGTGAATCAAACAAACTATTTCATTTATTTTATTCTAACTCGTATGTGATACATCTTTTAAATTTCATATTACTGCTTTCTTTTTTTGATTCAAGCACTTTCTGTTTGTGATATATATCTTTTAGGTAAAGATTATAGCATTGAGAGAGTATTAATTATTTATATATAAAGAAATCTTAACTTTCTGCTTAAACATAACTTTATTGTAATATTATATGTTTTGAAATATCTTTGAAATTAGAGATATGCGATTGCATAAAATGTTAAAACAATTTAAGTAATTTAAACTAAATTATTATTATTTTCTAATCTAATGGTACTACATAATACATCATTCGTTAATTTCCTTTATTTAATGCATTTCTAATCTGTTGGATTAAATGGTGCTCTGGCTTTGTTTACTAACGTAGCGTGTGTAATTATACATTATATTCAAAATTATTTAAGATTTCGCAAAACAAATGCAGACAATTGAAAATTACATTCGCCCTATTATGTAGATACTACGATAACCTAAATAAATTTCTATAAATATAAATGTGAAATTATAAAAAAGTTGATTATGGAGTTTTTCCAGTATGAAATTCTCATATTTAAATTCTAGTACATTATTTTAAAAAAAAAATTCGGTATCTTATATATAAAATTCGGTATAATGCAGTATGAAGCTCTTATAAGAAAAGATATCGGCAAGAACAATTCTAACCATTTTGAAAAGGGCAATTTCATGTACATCGTATTAAATCCGATATAAAATACAAATACAGGAAGTTTACTACGGAACCATTCATTGTTCATGGAACATTTTTAGTGTATAGGGACTTAAATTTCTTTTTTTTCTGTTATAGTTAAAATTAATATTTAACTAATGCTGATTTCTGAAACTTATGCGTGATAATCCAATATTATAAAGTTTATTGGAAACTTGATTCGCAAAAAAGAAATTTAGCTTTAAGCGTAAGCTAATAAAAACACGAACTAATTAAAAGATAAATATCAATAAAGCAAGAATATATATGCTTTGTTTAGAAGAGAATGTTTTTAAATGCAATTTCAAAAGATCTTTTCCAAAATAATTTAAATTTAATCTCGAAAGTTAAAACTTATAACTTTTATAATGCTTTATTTACTTACTGATCTCAACAAAGTGGTAAAAATGTAAGGAATTAAATGAATTTTTAAACTGCATAAACAAACGGATTATTTGCTCATTAACTTGGTGCTTTTCAAGTATTTTCTAAGTAAATAATTACTTTGGTTTTAAGAACGAGCGAACCAAACGAAATTTCCCAAGATGCTTTAGTCCTGCAAGAAAACAAGAACTGCAACTAATTAGCGCAGTAATTTCTCTCCTAATCCGTTAATCTGCTTCACAGTATCAATTAGAGTTCAAATAACAAGTATCAGATCGGCTGCTGCCAATTATCGGATTTTCTGTTTTTTCCACTGGAAGGGTGGTGGAATGTGTAACAGAAATTTTCAACGCAACAGGGATAGATGCATTTTGGATCATAAGGGTTTATTGTAATTAATAATAATTATTTGTGTGCATAAAGTTTACTAAAATGTTCCGTTAAAGATCACAAAATAAATAATAATTTTATTCATATTTATTATTGTAATTAATTTCAACAGTCGAACGCGACGTCTATTCATTCTATTTCCGGAATTTTTACTTTATATTTTTCCTGTCCAAGCCAAGTGACAATGATGACACTTCAGTTGAGTAATAAGCATATTGTTGAGCGAATGCTCTTACGTTTTTTTAAGGTATTGAATTTGATTTTTACCCAATTATTTTAATTTCAGTGCAGGAATTTTTTTTTAATTGTAAAGTAAGGAGAAAAATCCCCGATGTAGTAACAATAGAACAATACTTTAATTTTAGAGAACATTTTAACAACAGTAAACTTGGGAAATACTTAGGAAAAGGTGAGCCAATTAAATCAATAGTCAAATTTTCTTCTCACACAATAGAGCGATGTATACTCTATTCGAAAGAATTTGGTTTAACTGGCTATTTTATCATTCGTTTAAAGTGCGATTCCATGGTGGAAGTCTGAGTAGTAGAAATAACATTGGTATATTTACAATAAGTAGTAGATTCAAGGTTTTGTACGTCTAAAGACCAACGTTCGCCTGAATTATGCACTTTAAATCTTCAAATTACTTGATGGGTGAGGTGTGAATGTAGAAATTGTTTGCAAAAAGCCCATTTTCAAAATGTAACAAGAGCTATTCGCGGAACTTACCTTAACTAACATCTGGGGCTTCTTTCTGACTTTATACAGATATTTACAACTTCTTTCCCAACAAAGAAACGTGGTTGAGCAAATTAAGTAAAATTTAGCAATGGAAGGAATATATTAACCCTTTCACGGGACGACGTACCACATACGCATCAATGGAGAACTAGAGAATGAGCTCAGGGGCCGATGCGTATTTGCATTTTACGGTGGAACGTTTTCTAAATATCTCCAGATGGCACCCTGTGTCCATTACTTTTGAACTGGATAGTGGTTCTAAGATCTTGACCTTCAGTTTGATCACAATCCGTCTTATTTCAGTATTTTACTCCCCAGCTGTTGTGGGGAGGAAGGAAAGCATAATGTAAACAAACGGAACTCGGCTCTATAAACTTCCATGTGATATACATTCGTGTTTCTGATTTATCACCGAATGTATTTTTAATGCTTTTCGCTATGTACTTTTTTATTTCTTTCTTTTTAGAACTGTACTGTCAGTTATGTTTGACTTTGCGTTGCTTTTAGAAGTATTTCGTTTACTTCTCTTTTTATTTCGGAAGGTCTTGATTCCTTTTTATAATTGCGAGAAAGCGTTGTTTATCAGAAGAATATACTCACATGGTCGAAGATCTAATTCATGACGAGAGTGTGATTAATTTTCTAGAAGATTTGAAAAGAATATTTCTAGTGATTCTAATGCGGACATTTTGTCACAGACGGACAAAACAGGACTTTGCGTTTCCCCACTCTTCGAGAATTATCACACTCGGTCTTCGCATTAAGTTTTGTTTCTTCTTGTAAGTGATCTTTATTTTATTTCTTTTTTATTAATTTTAAAGTTTATTCATGTTTTTGTCAATAAAATTTATTGGAAAATTGGAAAATTTTCAATACCGCTTCTGAAAATTATTTCTCAATGTAAGCTCTTCTTTATATACATTTTTCTGTACGTTACAAGAAAAAGATAATTAAAAATGCTAATTTTAAAATATATAACAGCTTAATTAATAATCTAAAATTTTGCCAAAAACTATAACACTGGAACGAAAACTTTTCTTTGTGTGACTATTTTTCTAAAGTTAGGTTAACGACGCAAAACCCTGGCCCGTGCGACAGTTCCTTTCCATTCTCTTCCATCCCCAGGGAGCGTCCTACGCCAAGGCATGTCGTACCGAAAGGGTTGATATCAAGTCATATATAGGTGGCAGAGAAATAACTCGAAGCAGATAAAATTACGGTTATAAGAAGAATGCTCCCTTGTAGTCGCTGGAGTTTCTTACGTGTCCATGTAATTTGTTGAGTTTAGACGAAACGCTATCTAGTTGATCGAATATTTGAAGGATGTAATCGTATCGTATTTCGGTAAGCGTATTCTTTGAAATATTACAAAAATAGTCAGTTCTCGCGGCAAGGAACTAGGAATTGGTGAGAGCATTCCCTTTATTAGAGAATTAATGAACTCTATTTTGAAACATAATTGATTATTTTAATTAATTTATTTGTGCTAGAACTTAAATTGAAGTTTGGATTTATGATTCGAGAAACATTTAAGATGATAGATGAGACGGTTGATATAGAATTACGTCATAGAAAAAAATATTCAAGGTATAACAAAGGAAAATGTAAAATAGGAAGAAAGAAGTTAAAATTGAAATTAAAAACACACAAGTTTCGACTTGGGTCCAATAAGTCACTTCTTAAGCTGATACGTTTATTGAGCTGAGAGCTGGTTAAACATATGCACTCAAAGAGGAAACTGCTATTTATCAAGGTTGTATCGGTATATTTTTCCTGAGATATAATTTTGAAATCTAATAATTACTCTCTGAAATATTTATGTGTAAACAATCCGAAACTTTACAGTTCCTGCAATTTGCGTAATTACTCCTAAACATTGTGATTTAATAACAACACAATATTTACAAATTATTGTAAAATTTTATTAAAGTGTTTGTAAATGTAAATTTTGATGAACTGAATATATACTTTGTATTTGTAGTGTAAATGGAAGATTTAGTGATGGATTAAAAAGTACAGTTTAATTGATGAAAATATTGCAAAACTATTACAGATTTAAATATTATAATATAAGCTATTATGCAATATATCAAACATATTTGTGCCTTTTCTATTCAACCAAGCCATAGAGGAAACTGAGAAAACACTCCAAACACTTTGAGAACCATTGAACAAATAAGACAATAACATCAGAGTTATTTTTATAAAAATGTGTTTAAACTTTATTTAAGATCCCCATTTACATTAAAATAATAAACTCATACTGTAACATATGCAGCAGGTATCCTCAAACTTGGACAAAGGGATTCACAAGCACTTGCCGTGACTTCTTGTCTCCAGCTTTATAATATTGGATTTTTCGCGATTTATCTTTACTATCCTCGGGGACTTTTAGGTAATTTGAACTGCATAAAAATACAATTTTATCCGAACCAAAATGAATCACGTTTAGATATGTTTCATGAAGATAAGAAGCGTGGTAAATTTAACTAGAGATAGTGATCTATTAGTGAAATAGAATTGTAAAGAAAGAGAAGAGATATAGAGGGTACCAACAAGTTGATAAATATTTATAAATTGAATTGAATCCTTATAATTAAGCGTTTATATTGAAGAGACTCCTAGTTAAAGTATTAAAATTCGAATCTGCTTTTAACTAGAAGTGTTTGAATCATTACGAGCGATTTGGTAAGCTAAGACTTTATTATTGGAATAAAAACTAAGGTTGACTGAGTAAAGAGGGATTAGAGAGAGAGCGACCTTATACATTCTTTAGAAGTAAGTAAATTGATCATCAGATAGAGTATTAAACTTATTGGCAATTCACTTATACGTTACGATCTTATTAAGAGATTGAAAGAGGTTGCGAATATTCAGTTGAGCATGTTTACTGATGATTTAGTTATGTGGACGAAATCAAGTAACCATCGAGACTTTTAGAGACAGAGACAGCAACTTGAGAACAGTATGAATGAGGTTTTGGAAGTCCTCCAAATATATACTGTGAATAATCATATGATCATCAACAAATCAAAAGACTACATGCCACTTTTTCTTATTTGAGACATGCCTTGGTAGATTTTAATTTGTATATTGATGGATCCAAATTAAATGAAAGTAATGATACAAAATACCTTGGAGTTACAATAGACAGAAAATTAAATTTTTTGGAACATATCAGACACACTGTGACTAGAGTTGAAAAAATATTGCTTATTTTAAAAAGACTTGCTGGTGCAAAATGGGGTTGCACCCAGGATACTCTAAACCTCACATATAATACTTATATAAAACCAATTCTTAAATATGGCGATGAAGCATTGATTTCGGCCCCTCAAAATAAAATGGATGTCACTGAGGGAACTCAGAACAAGGCCGTTCGTTTAATCGCAGGGGGCAGTCGCGTTAATCAGATAGTAGCTCTTCAATCCCTCCCTTTGTTGTTGAAATAAAGAAACAATCGTTTGATACTCGTGTTAGGAAGGAAGCTTCCCAGCGAGCAAAGTAGATGAAAGACTTGCAAAAGAGCCTTCGTAAAGCCCAGACATCCACAATCAAGGTTTATGAGGGGAGTTTGAGGGACCTTGATCTAAATGTTCCCATTGAAAATTCTAATATACAAGCTATCCCGTTGAATTTTTCGAAAATACCTTACAATTTAAATTAGAAGGGGAATATAAATAATTCGATTTAAAAACCAACGTTTTTAAAAACAACGTTTTTATATGGTGGCAAAGTTTATTAGAGAAAATTATTGAAATATTAGTTAAAACTGTTAGTTATTTTTAACTTTAAAATTCACTTAAAAAGAGACATTTGTGAGAGTTTTAAAAAATTCATAATACTCATAAAATCAAAACATGCATTTGAAAGTTTGTAAGCCATTCTATTAAAAAAAAATGGGAACCAGAATTCAGAAAAAATTATTGTGATAAGACATGGTGCCAAATATTGGAAACTTTCTTTCTTGCTCATGATTATTGACTAAAAGTCAGCAACCCTTACTATCTCGGAGATAGTAAAGGGAGATAGTATCTCCCCTTTGTGAGTACAATAGTTTTACGAGGCGTCATGTGGTGTGGGGAGTGCCCGGTGTTCCCAGAGGGGGGAAATTTTTTTTTCCTCAATCCTAAAGGCGCCTAGAGGAAAGAATATTTTGACTTATTAAAATTATTGAAATATTAGTTAAAACTTGTCGCAAACGTCTAAATATTGCATTGTTAGGCGAGTACGAACGATTCCCGAAATTTCAAAGCTCTAGCTTGATGGGAAGTTGGTTAAATTAACGATCGAAAATTTGATGACACACACACTCACACACACACCAAGTGAAATTCAGAAAAACGTTGTAAAAAAGACATGCTGAATATTTTTTTTTTGAAAATAAATGCTTTATCATTGTTGGACAATAATTATCCTGAATCTATACTGATGGATCTAAGATGAACAGACCACGACAGATTGTGTGCACAACAGATTGTTTTCATAATATGCCCCAGTGGGTAAATACTTAACTTACTTCGATGCTGAAGTCTAAGCAATTTTTTTGGCTGTAACTAATCTGCAATCTAGAATGGAATCCTTTGAAAAGGCTGTTATCCTTGTCACTCTAGATCTGACATAAAGACAATTGCACTCTAGCACCTCTCAGAATCTTTAATCGAGTGAAATAAAATGGGTTATACGGGAACTATTTTGAACGGCAAAACTGTAGAATTCCAATGGATATCATCACATGTGGAGATAGATGGAAACGAAAAAGTGGACCTACTGGCTTAGAGAGGCACAAAATCACATATGGAAGAGATTCCATTTGATTTCCTTAAAAGATGCATACGCGAGAAAATCATGGAAAAACTACAACAACTGATCTATCTAATAAATCGAGAGATAAATCTTAGTAAAATATTGCAAATAACTGGAAAGAATTCAGTCATAGACCACATAAAGAGGTGGTGACCACTTTTATATTAAAAACTAAACATGACTGAATAGCTAAAGAGAATAGGCATATTGACCAATAATTTATGTTCTATCTGCAAAACAGATACTATGAATAGAGAACACTGACTCGTTTGCCCGGGCCTTGACCCCATATTACAACTTAGAGGTGTTTTTGCCTACTTTACTGGAGCACAACGGAACGCATGTCCTGAACACTTGAATGCTCCCCCTTTAGGACTTTTTAGTTTTTGTGCTTTGATTTTTGAATTTATTCTTTTTAATAATGATTTCATAGATGTTCTGATCTTTGAATTTGTCTTTTTAATGAGTATTTTTTCGTCTGTCATTTAAGTGTATTTGTAATTCCTTTTTGATGTTTGTGTAAGTGGCCAGGTGTTTATGAATTGAGTTCCTTTCGAGCCATATGTAACAATTTGTTGGCAATTTAATTAGATTAAAAAATAGCTACAGAATTAAATAATAAAGGTATTAGGTCACATCTTCAATGATTTTCGGAGAAAAAATCTCTACTCAGTAGAACAGGAGACTAATTGATATGCGAACAATTATAGTTCTTTTATATATTTTCTTTTTACAAGCCTCGTGTTTGATATTTATGCTCCACTACTATAATTTAGATCTTAAAAGCTTTGGTTTCTCAAAATAGCTGAATTAAAATATAACATAGAGCATACAGATTGAAAAAATACGTTGTACTTTCGAAGTGATAGTTTAGAATACTTGGGAATGAAAACAAACTAATAAAACCACGATTTTCAGCCTTTTTTGTGAAGATATGTTTATTACATTCTAATTAATTCGCTTGAATGGCAATTTCGTAATCCATTTAGGCTATCCGATTACAATTGAAGCAACATTTTCTTTAAAAAAAAAGGGTGTTTAAATAGATTTCACCACATTTTGTATGAAGATTATAACTTATTAATAAGGCCAAAGATACGACATTTTTTAAACAAAGTTTAATAAATTGAGGAATTTAAGAAAAAATTTGACCCAAACACAAAAAACTCCATAAAAATTCTATTACATTAATCTAAATTTAATTTTTGTAATACATTAATGACATAGGTTAAACTAATATCTAAGAAATATATTTAAATGTGAAAAAGTTATAGCTCGTCGTGATAATTTCATTGAATATTTTTGTCAAATTTACTAATACCTTACTATAAAAATACTTTTAACTTAAAAAGCATCAGTTTTAAAACTAATTCATAAGCCTAACAATGTGAAAATTATATACATTTCAAATTTTTCCCAGATATTTTATTAACATTTTGTAAAATCATGTTTTGGGTCAGCAACATTTTTAAAAATCGAGTTTTCTGGAAAAAGAATTTAAATCGGTATATCTTGTTTGGTTGGCTGCAATGACATAATTTTTAAATCATTATAATTTCGTTTCTAACAATCCTACACTCAAACCAAAAGCAGATTCGGAAATTTAATGAGTTGAGTTTAAAAGTTATATAATATAAAATTGTAAATTTTGGCCGAAAATCATGTTTTAATAAAAGTCGATCACTTAAGGTTAGAGAAAACACCACTTTATTCGAATTAATAATTTTTCATAATAATTATGGCGTTTTATTTTCTCGTTTTAGTTTTACAATCAAAGCATTTAGTTATAATGAAATATTATACCAAATTAGAGAGCATTTTGCCTTGTTTGTCTTTTCATACAAATTAAACTCTGACAAACTTTAAAATTATTATTCTAATATCAACCCCATTTTCTTGTATCTTAAACCACTTTTACTATGACAGGGAGCGAACAACGGTTAAAATATTAAATCCAATCTTAACCCCGAATACCTTCTTTGTAGCACTTATTCTTGAACTAAGAGCCTTAATTAAAAGACTAGATTTGGTTCCATTTAATAGAGAACTGAAACTTTTGTCAAGTGAAGGTAAGAAAATTGCAGAGAAAGCTTCGCAATGTTATGTGCAAAGCTGTGAAACATAATCATTTCTCGGAGAAATGTTTGCAACTACGTAAACTATATTCTTCAAGATACCGGAAGAAATAAAGCGAAAGGAAAAATATGTATTCTTAAGTTATTTTCCAGGTGTTAGAATTAAAATTAGAGACTTTTAAGTGAACGAGCTTTCGTGACTGGCGTAACAACCTTTCTTTGATTAAACGCAGTATACTTTATTTCTAGAGAAGCACTTAAAATGAGTAAATAGAATCTTCAAAAGAATTGAGTTTTATTAAGATGTATTAGAGAGAGTAAGATAATATCTAATTGAGAATTTGATTGACAGTATAGTGTTTTGATATAAAATGGTATAACTATGTTTTAAAAATTGAATATTTAAATAAGGTTTCATTGTTTCATTACATAAATAAATTACCTGAAAAAATATTATTTGTAATAATTTCATTACATGTCCTACAATTCTATTCATAAAAAAATGTAACAATTTGCTTTCCACCTCCATATTAAGAGAATATATATATATATATATATATATATATATATATATATATAACACATCAATCAATAACTCCCCAGACTAACTCAGAGATGGCGCTCCTAGTAAACTAGTAACCAGGTCTTTCTAGAGTACTAACCTTTGCTTGAAACGTGTCAAAATTTTAAGTCGATCGGACCAGAAACAGCTGAGTTATCGAGGTTGGAGTAAAGTCGTTTTGTAGTTTGTTTAAAAAATGGAAAAAACCGA
>BMAW01098341.1:366460-379097 GCA_019974015.1 Nephila pilipes | reverse complement strand
TCATGTTTTTTTAATTACGAACCTACTTCTACCATGCTTTTTATAGTATAGTACATTAGCTTTATGATAGTTAATTATATTTTTATTATGATATATTCAATAGTAGGTATATTCGTATTTGTTTCCTTTTGTTGTTAGGGGGATATACAGGTTATTATCCACTAAAATTTTAACGGGGTAAGTGAGAAATGAATATGTATATAATAGCTAATAATAAATTCCCTAACTACAGCAATTAAAAAATTAACCATACTTAAAAAGAAAATTAAAAACTATTTAATCAAAAATTTTCAGTTATATACTATACTGGTTTACTAAGTTTAAAAATCACTTAGACCTACAAAGTAGAAATCAAGAAAAATAAAACATTAAAGCCAAAAAAAGAGGAAAAATAATTTAAAATGCTTTTCTGGATGAGGACAGAAATTTTTGATTAAACTAGGTTTGAAGGACCCTAACCTTCGCACTCAACAAATTACTTTATAATAAATTGGTAAAAAAAACTCAAAAATCAAAGACTTAATTCTATAAAATGGAATAAGACACTAAAATTATTAAAAAGAGTATAAATCAAAGATATCAAAAATCTAATTCAGTTAACTAAAAAATATTTCATTAAAATTCATATATACACATTCTAATATAAATGTACATAAAGTGAGTTATTTTAACTTTAAACTTATTAATTCAAGTATTCTCTTCAAATTCTGTATCACTCACAAAGGCGTAGTACTTGTATACTGCATAATCGCCTGTTAAAACTAATTAATTGATTGATGAATGGACTTTTATGGAACGTAGGACAACTCTAATACTATTATCAGCGACAATTCTATTTAAACCTGAATAGTACTATTATATTAATAAAACTATAGCTAATAATTATATTTATATTAAAATATTCTTTGAAAAAAGATTTCTTGTTTATAATATAAATTTAATTTTATAAAATAATCAAATTAACTCAAAAACTTTCAGATCTACAACACGTATCACCATCTATGGGTCAAAAATTGAATAAAGCAAATATTTGAAATCAAAAAGACCCAAATCTACTTTAATTATAAAATATTTTTGCAGGAAATATCTGTAATATTTTAATTTCTTATTTATCAATTTTAGATGAGTTTTTTTTATAAAAAAAAAAATAAAGGACAATTTGCTTAAATGCAATAAATTTAAAACTTCTTGTAATTAACTTTTTTAATAAAGTATTCATTGCCCAGTTGTTATTATGTATAATATAACTAAAGATAATATTCCTGAAGATAGCAATACCAATGATACTATTCTAGAAAGGTATTTTATTAAAATAAAATTTAAAATTCTCTCTCTTGTCTTGAATATTTCAACTTCTTTTATTATTTATAATTTCCAGTTTTATGTCTTAATATTTTGTTTTATTTTCATTTTCTTTAGTTTGAATTAAATGTAAATGAGCTGGATAAAAATATAAATTTCATAAAAATTATAACAATATAATGTTTTAAATAAATTTTTCTTCAGAATCCTTATTATAATTCAAAATAAGATAGTTAATAAACAGATAATTATAAAAATCATTTTTATCTAAATAACTCTGCTCATAATAATGTTAATGAATGTTATTTAAACTATTAACCTTTAGTTTTTGAATGTATTGTAATTTCCTTAAGTACAATTTTATCTTTTAAGTTTAATAAGAGATGATTTGTTTTTAATAATGTACCGGGTGGTTATAATTAAAGTTACACTATTACTTACTGTAGAACATGTTCTGCTTATCAGATTTTGATGAAACTTCGAATATATGTTATATGAACCACGGGAAAAAGATTTCTGTGAAAAAAAAAATTAGTACAAATATTGATCACCCGGTGGCTTTTATCGAATTTTCCGTATGCAAATCCGTAAAACCTCTATATAAACTTGCAGTCATAGCCAGAGCATCATTCAGCGTGCGTTTGTCATCGTTAATCATGCCCTTACAAAAAAAGATCGAGCTTTGCTGGTAAAACTGTTTTATCAGAACTGCAGCAACCACTTAGCTGCTCTGCGTGAATATCTTCGTTTAAAGGATCTACAAAAAGGCCTCATATCGAAGATTAGTTTGAGGAATATGATCATGAAATTTGAAGAGACTGGAGATTTGGGTGTGCTGCCCGGAAGAGGAAGGAAACCAATTGGGACTGAAACTGTCGAAGAAGTCGCTATTGCTGTGGTTGAAAGAGCCTCCAATTTCATCTATTCTTCAGCAAGTGGTCGATCAGTGTCACGCGAGTTGGAGATTCCGTGATCGATAGTACGAAAAATTCTGCGATACGTTTCAAAATGGTATCCGTATAAGATCCACATGATGCAAACGCTGAAATCTCAAGATCACAAAACACGCCTTGATTTGCTTGGCGATTTTTGGCGAGAATGGAAGTTGATGGCGCGTGGCCTTGGAAAATTCTATGGTCAGATGAGGCACACTTTTATTTAGATGGAGCTGTGAATAGTCAAAATATCCGCAAATGGGGTACTTCACCTCCTAATGTCCTGCATCAACAACCAATGCATTCTGTTAACGTATCTGTTTGGTGTGGATTTACTGCTGAGTTTATGCTCCGATCTTTTTCTTTGAAACTCTCACTCCACAAGGTCTTAAAAAATGCTCTGTCACTAGTGCACGGTACAGCAAACTCCATCAAAGCAGGTCATTCGTGTTTTACAGGAACGACAATATTTGCAAACCACTATCTTTATGCAAGATGGAGCAACTCCTCACATTGGGCGCCAAGTCAAAGCACTGCTAGTGCTAACTTTGGCGATAATCGTGTAATATCCAGACATTTTCCGGATGCATGGCCTTCTCGTTCACCCGACTTAAATCACTGTGATTTCTGCTTGTGGGGATTTCTAAAAGACTATGTTTACAGAGGAGGAATTAATACTTTTCCTGATTTGAAAGCTATCATTACACGCCATGTGGCTGAAATCCCTCTGAATTGCTACGATCTATCATTGAAAACGCTATAGTGCTCTTTCAACACGTTATAGATGTCAATGGAGCGCACATTGAGCATATTCTGTAACTGAATAAATTTTAACGATTCTAACATATTTTTTGTCCTTCTTTGGGCACCATATTTCCTCCTAGTGGTCAAAATTTGAAATATTTTTTTATTGCAGAAACCTTTTCCCCATGGTCCATATAGCATATATTCCTAGTTTCATCAAAATTGGATAAGCAGGGTTCTACTGGCCTCTGAATAGTGTAACTTTAATTATAACAATCAGGTACTATAAATAATAATTAAAAAGTATATGAAATCATTTGTACCTATAGAATTAAAAAGATTTTCAAAATCATATTTATGTATGCAAATATATCTTTATTTTTAATATTCTTAATTATATCTAAGCTATTTTTAATGATTGCATTCTTATTAGTTTATTATTATTAGATTCTTTTAAAAAAATTGTAACATTTTACGTGCTTTGTAATATATTTGGGCTTGTAATATATTGTAATATATTACGTGTTCCTTTGTAATATATTACGTAAATTACAACTATTAATTTTTTATGAGTGATTTCATGAAGCCGTAGAATGAAGTAACCCTCAGTATGGAGAAAAAACATTTCATTCTGCTGAATTCTGCAATGACATTCTTCAAAAGGTCAAAAAAAAAAAAAAAAAAAAAAAAAAAAAAAAAAAAAAAGTGTGTGTGTGTGTGTGCTATGTTTTGAGGAAATTAATGATAATATTTAATATTATTTTGATTCAAAGGTTTTGACTGTTAACTATTATCCGTGTGTGAGAAAAAAATATCATTTTTCGAACTAATACTGGGTTTCTGAAGAAGCGTGTAGGAAACTTCATACTTCACCATAATATTCATATCTATTTAAAAAAAAATTTATAATTCTCATACATCCACGTAATATTAAAGAAAACTTAAATAATTGTAGAGATAAATATAAATCGAACACTTTTTCAAATAATGAAAATTAACATTTTGCTGTGCACAGGATTCTGAAGTACAACATTGATCAAAATTTATAGAAGTGATTTTATTTAATAAAAACTTTTTCAGATTTGAAGTTATACATAATTTTTAAAAAAAATTAGAGGTAAAAAAACATGTTTAATACAATTATTTAGAAAGTTATAAGATTTTAAGAAACAATCCAATTAAAATTCATATGAATTTTTATTCTGTTAATAACGCGTCTAAAAATTGATGTATGTCAAGCTGATGGCTTTTTATTTTGAACATAGTAACTGAAAATTTAAATTGATATATTTAGTAATTTCTAAGAAATACTTCACGCAAGCTATTTTTTTTTTGTTTAGAAAAATAATTAAATTTGTGAAAAACGCCGTGAACATTTTTTTTTCTCGTAACAAACTTGTATATGTTAAAACATTGCACCAAAATAGCAACAGGTAAAACTCTGAAATGAAACCTTTTCGTTAAAAAAATTTGCAAGACATAACATCCGCTGGCCTGTGGCACACCACTGCTTCGTATTGCCGCATTTTCTCGCGTACGAAATGGCCGATATTTTGCTGCGGCAGGCTGCAACCATACTGGCTAAGCGGTATGGCTCCATCCAGCGTTTTTCCATGCCAATGGTAGGCCAAACCAAAATCGCCGTACTGCCAGCGCGGAACGGCATTCATCGCTAACCTTTTCGCCATCATTGCCGCGGGTGGCTGCCAAAGGCAATACCGCTTCCTGGCGCAGGCTGCTGCAAGCGTGCGTAAAACCGAAATTGCTGCCGCTGTTGCGCGGCAGAAAAAAATCTTTGAAAGTTATCAGCATAAATTCAATCAGTTTTTTAATAGGGGAAAAGAGGAAAAGTCTTTTGAGAGAGTAAAACTCCTGGGGACCCTCAGTTAAATTAAATTTTTTAAAAAGTCATTTTACTCGAATGTATAACTCTGAATAAATGTAATGAAAAAAATCAAGATTTAATCTAAACGTTTTCGTTAAAAATTCAATATTTCTGTATAAGATCTATTCATCTGCTATGCCATTAGTATTCATTAACCACCTACATTTAAAAACATTTTTACTGAATGAAATGTCTTTCATAGGTTTATTGCTTTTTTTTTAATGTTCACTTCATTTTGTGTAATATATAAAAGAAATTTTCTAGCTAATCTTCAATGGTCTTAGCTCTTACTTCAAGTGAGGAAAAATCTTACCATTCGAATGACTGAAAGTTGTTTTTAATTAATTTCACACATTCAATTATTTTGTTAGGAACTAAAGCTACTAAATTGTAATTAAAGCATGTTTTCAAATTATTATTTTATATGTTATTACATTTACTTACATAAAGAACCAACAAAAAATATTTTCAAATGCGCACGTTTAGCGAACATTATATGACCAATATGCGCTGTTATAGCTTCACTGCGAAGCAGCTGCAAACCGCCCGCTTCACCCGTACATTTCACCGCTACTCCCGCCAGCCATACCTGCGTAACTGGCTGCCGTACTGCTTTATGGCTATACCACTTTACTACTACCGCTTAAACATGGCCGTAAGCCGTAAGCCTGCGGCAAACCGCAAAAGCATACCGAAAACGCCGCTACGCCTTGCCGTACGCCATTATACCGTGGCAAATACCGACCGCTTTACTTTAAAACCGCTGCTGCTTGGTGACCAAAACACTTGTAAAACTGCCGTAAAACCTTTGCAAGTTTTCTATCTGGTTCCTCTTGTATCTTTGATAAGGAGTCCGGAGCTGTTATGGACTGTTTAATTAGAAAGAACAATGGCAGTCAAATTAAATAATGAAGAAAGGGCGTTACAATACTGGGTCTCAAAATCCTCCCATGATGTGGTGTAAAATAAAATTTGAGAATAATTACCCATGTCGTCCTTGTCCTTTTTTTTACCTCTTGATTTAGTTTAAACTTGCAATTTTTTTTCTCCAACAGTTCTTCCGTTGTTTAAATGACACATAAATTCGTAATGTTCATTTTTCATTCAATTATCAGTATGATATTTTGTGATTGTTAACTTTCATGCATATATTCTTCTCCATCATTTAGTTGTCATTGAAATAAGAACTCTCCTCGATTCATCTTTAAAAAAATAATTTATGATACACACATTGTATAATTTTAAAAAGTACTTTAGCAATTTTTACTTTAGTCAATATTGCGTACTATTACATTTAAGTAGTGAAAATGTTCCACTCTATCCTATATATACACACAATTCAGTCCCCAGTCTGAATATGCATGTTTTGTTTTGTTGGGTATTCAAATTATTCTTTTAGTTCAGAATTTGATTCTATTTCATCTTTTTTTTAGTTCTAAATAATGTTTTTTGTTGATTTGTTTGGATTTTAATTGTTCTCTTACTCTTGCGTTTTAACGATAAATTCATTGCTTTATCTATACACACACACACACACACACACACACACACACACACACTACACACACACACATATATCATATATATATATATATATATATATAACTAACCCTAAATTCTCCAGTTATGTTTATGCTTTGTTTTGTAACTGAGTTGATAAATAAAATACCATAAACTAAATAAATTTACTTTATACTTAGTTCCCTTTCTACCGTAAATCTTACTATTAGTTTAAATAAAACTATAATATTAATTCTTCTAGAAACAAACATTTCAATTAACGATGGATTTTAATCTCTTTAGAATACATTTGTTGTCCTTTGAAGTTCAGCTCAAATCATTTCGATTTCTTTTTTCATGTTAGAAAAATTATGAATACTGAAAACATATTCCTTTCCTCAGAACTATTTATTACTAAAACTCTCTCTGTAATTAAAATGCATTAAACAAAAAAAAGGCCTTTAGGGCCGGAGGGAGGGCTGAAATTAAACAAGACACCATTTCCCTTTGGATTATTTAAATATGAAAAGGCATAAGGCCACAGACGTTTATTTTAAAGCAAAAGAATAAAAGCATGTTTACTTTCATCATTATCAAACTGTGCCAAATTACATCCGCCGTCTATACACTCAGAAAAAGTAAAATAAAACTCAGAAGAATGGAAATAAATATAGGAGAATAAAGACTTAAACTGTGTTGCTACTCGTATTAGAGTATTCAAGTAGTAAATATAATACCTCCAGGGAAAAAGAGATTGAGTCAGACTAGGAATTAAAGTGTGTATACACAAACGGAAATTAAACTTGCATTAAATCTGAAATTAAATTTCATATTTTGCCAAACGAAGTTTCAGGTAAAAACAATTGGTACAGGAGATTCGAGAAATAAAAGACGAAAGTAATTATTCACTCAACAAAGCTTCTGCATATGAACTAAAAGCTTCTACGGAAAGCTTAAATGCATCGTGCGCTGATCGGTTATGATTCCTACTTTAATCTATTTATATTAAATTGTTTTGTAATGGAAAATAAAGGATAATTGTATCTCGTTTTTAAATTTGTTTTGAGTTTATAAGTTTCTTTATCTAACTATAGTATAATTATTAAGAATTAGGATGTTATAATGTTATTTTATTTCAAATTAAATACGATAAGCAAATACAGAGCTCTTACCGAAAGTTTTCAGAATATGTTTGTATGAATTAAGCACTTAAGATGAAAATAAATAAAAATGAAATGATATTTTCAAAAGCTCGAAATTTTGGAACAATTATCAATTACTACAGCCAAATATGATTAACATAAGATTTTAATTATAAACTTAATTATAACAGTGAGTGTAACAGCCTAATACTAACTAATGCATCATAACTAATTCTCTATATTTATTCTATTTTATTACTGAAAATATTGTATTATATGTAAAGAATTGAGTTTCAGGTTAACTAAAATGTTAATTTCAGTAATTATAGTTTTGTATTCTTCTAAAATTAATTGCTGATATTAGTGACATTTTAATAATCTATTTATTAATATCAATAAAAACGCTGTCTACAATAAGATCAATATTCTGAAATCAAATAGTGAGAGATTTCTTTATTTCTTTTTTATCTCGGTCAGTTTAGAATCCTTTGTAAGCAAGAATGCTTTTAGACTGTACGTAAAAAATACTAATTTTACTTTTACCATATACTTTAAAATAAAAAATTATTTTATATTATATGCATTAACAATGCATTACATTTCCTTAGTGAATAATTAATTTAGCAACGGTCATACGCTTGCTGCATACCTTCAAAAGCCAAACCGCTTTGTTGCTGCTGCCGCAGCTGTAGCTAGCGTAAAATTTTGCGCAAACGCCGCTGCATACTGCGGCTACCGTACAACATAAAACACCACCGTATACATAACGCCGCCGCTTGCCAGCCACTTTTCCATGCTGGCAAACCTTTTGCCATAAAGCCGTGGCTGGCAGGCAACATTTCGCCGCTTGCCATAGTACTTACGCTGCGTACCGCCTTTTACTGGTAAAAGCGTAAATAAAACTGCCAGTGAAAAGAAACTAGACACACGTAAAATCTTACAAATTTCCTGACTTTTTACAACCTATATGACGCTCTTTAAATTCATAATTATCTTTGTATTTATCTTCAGTTAGTTTTTATAGAGGGATTAATTTAACTAACTGAATGTTTTAACAGTTCTAGTTGCAGCTTTTGTTGTTACCTAATTGAAAATTTAATTAAATCAAAGAAACTTTGATCAATATTTTATTTTTAATAACATAAAAAGAAAATTATCTTCGATGCAAAACATTTTTAATTCCTTCTGTATCAGTATATTTTAATGTTATTAAAAATATTTAAACTCAATTTTGCTAATGTTTAAATAGAAAAAACACTTATTTAAATAAAATAGATTCGTCTAACAATAATTCAGAAATAAATTCTTCGAATTCTTTGAAGTTTATTATAATGTTTTTATATACAATTTATGTATTTTAAGTGGGTATATTTATAAGCATAATTTGCCGACAAATAAAGGACACATTTTTTATCAATATTAAAAATTAATTCTTATTGATCACCATAAGTCTTTCAATTACGTTGATATACATCATTCAGACAAATAAAGTTAAATAGAAATAATTCTTAGATTAAAAATTTTACAAGACTGGAGCAGTTGTTATTATTTATCTTATCAGTCAATAAATAATTATGACTATTGTAAACAATAAGTATTATAAGATTTGAAACAACGAAATTTGGATCTACTTGATGATGATTATATAAAACTACTTATATTCAGTTAATATGAGAGTATGTCGAGTATACTGGGACATAGTGCATGTACAAAACGGGAAAGTTTTCATTCTTCTTGCAACAGCCATATGTCCAGTATATCCACTTCTAACTCAAGCAAAAGCTAAAGTAAGTTCTTTTAAGTGTCTAAAACTTAACCGAAAAGGCATTCTAGGATGGAAAGTGAATTTGTTGCTTTAAATAAATGATGACGAAAATAGTATCTTATTTTTAGAAAACACTAAAAGTAACTTTTCTAACGTTCCTTTCAAAATTTATCGTACGTCATATCTAAAAAAATATTACTTTAATTCCGATAAATGAGATTATTTTTATATTCGAAAAGAACCCGGAGATTCATCAGTAGATTATTAAAACCATGATAAAAAATCTTTTATTTTATTTTCATCTATTTTCTTGAAAAGTAACAATATCTGAGAGTAAGGATAGTTTACAACACAGAAATATTTAGTGTCAGAATAAGAAAAAATCTTGCGCTTTATTAAAGCTTAAAGCAGAAATAAAGCAGCATAAATCTTTTATTTCATACTATAAGGTTATTCAGAATGATTCATCCCATTTAAAAATTCCATATTATTGAAAATAAATGACACAGCATGATAAGTAATTCATGAATGCAAGGGAAAATTTATAAGTTTTCTTACAAGTGTTCGATATTACTTCCTTTAATTACACGTATAATGTTAATTTTATTTGTAAATTCCTGTCAAACACGTTATAAAGTGTCAGATGTCAATAGTAATTGATTGTACAGCTAAGGAAATCCATTGTTTAAGGTTCAGAAGATGATATTTGTGGAGTGGTGACACATATCTTTTACGACTAAAAGGAAGAAATCGTGAGGATATCAGGCGGATCAGACATAGAGTCCATATATTCAGAGTGACTTAAGGTGGCCAGCTGTACAACGTCAAGCCATCCAGCCCTCTGCGACATATCCAACTGTAAGGTTGCTCCATGAAAGCTTCCAAGACAACTGTCGTGAAATAGCTTCTCGAAGAATGAATGAGGGCTATCTATCGTTCACAATATAATTTTTTTTTTTGAAAATAAAGAATTTTGAAATCGGATGAATCATTTTGAATATAACCCTGTATATTACTTGCATCTATGCAAAATTTTATCCTATTGAATTTAGCGTGAAAGAGAAATTAATTCTGATGAAAGTATTAGGTTTCAAGAAGCATTTTTATAGTTTCTTAATCTTTTCCATGTTTCATCTTTCTCATCAAAGTATTTATTTAAAACTCGAAGCCAGTTGGGAAATGATAAAGAAAATTAAAAATTTTAACTTTAAATGTTTTGTTAGAACGAATATTTTATGGGTGTTCAAAAGGGGCATAAAGACATTATTTCTCATTGCGCAGGGTGTATAAAAGGATGCATGTATTTCTCAATGTCTAAAAAGGTTCGTCACACCTTGTATACTTTAAGAAAATAGTAAGAAAATTATTAAAATACAAATTTTCTTGAATACATTAAAACAGTTTTCATGAAATTATTTTAAATATTTTACGATGATATGATAAAACGCTGAAAGTTACTGGTTATAAGCTATTAGTAATGAAAAACGTCAAACTCCATTTTGTCAAAAGTAGAATTTTTATATCATTTCGGCAAGAAAGCTTTTAAACCATGAGTTTATATTGTAAAAGTAGCATTTATATTATAATGCTATTCTGCATAAAGTGAACTAAAATTATTCTGTTTCGTACACATTTTGAAATTTTTTTCAGGTGTTGATACATATTAAATTACGAAAAATTTTAATATAAATTTTTAATAAGTCTTAAAAAACCAAAAACTCTTCAATAAATGTTAAATATTTTCAGTTCACTTATATTTCTGATTATTTATTTATACTATGAAATATAAATTTTGACATTCCGAATGAAGCTATTTTTAAAGTGGAATTTTAGTACAGAAAATGAATGCCTGCAGTTTTCAAACTTAACAAGTTGAAAATTATTTGAATATATCAAAATCACTTATTTTTTTCATTTGTAACTGATCATTTCCTTTCATGATATGTGGTTTAGTTTTAAATTCTATTAACTCTGTAAAAAGAAAATGAAAAGAGTTATGAAGGGTAAGATAGAAAATGTTATAATTCCCGCCTTTACTGAGAAAATTTTTTCTAACTACAAGGCTTCAGATTACACGATTACAGCTGTCTAGAAATTAATCTTCCACATCTAAATGGAAACTTCCCGTGACTGTTAATTATTCATCATTAGTATGTTAACTCGACCATTTAGGAATTTGATGAAGTGAAGCTAAAACTTAGCAAAAAGAATTCTTTTCTTTGGATTAAACAAAAAGACCCTCTTTTCCCTTCTAAGACATTAGGCCCAACTCTTAAAAATTAATAAGGCTGAGTAAAAGGAGATATTAGGAAATAAAACAAAACAAAACAAATAGAAACACGAATTCAATTAAGCCACAAGAAACTTTTACGGAAACAGTAAGATAAAATTACAAAAATAAGATAGCTTTCTCTTCTGTTTCACTGATTTTAATGGATATCGTATTAGGTATTCTTAATTATTTAATGTTCTCTATTTATCATATATATAAATATATAATGCTTCGAGAAATTTAAGAGAAAAAAAATTCGTTGTTTAGACATTCTTACACTGTTTTATTTTTTAAGTATTTTTGTAGCTCTTTGCTTATGAAAATTATCAGTTCTTAACCTATCTCTGAGGCCTTCTCGGGATTTTCGATAAAATTGAAACAAATATTTTTATATTTCTTTGCTTTGTTTTCCTCATTCTATGGTGTAACATTTTTTCTCTTGTGAGATCATAAAAGAAAACTGATTATTTTAAAGCTGGTTGCTTCAAAATTTGGAAGTAATAAATATTAGTAAATATAAAATAAAAAGATCACAAGACATTGCCATAGTTAGTTGAACAGAAAAAAAATCTGGGATAATGCCTTAATCTTAAAAATATGAAAAAGTACAATTTTAGAGTACTTTTTATTACATTGGATGACCTAAGTTTTTCTGTATTTTAAACGTGTTATCAATAGATTTTGGACATAATAAATCTAGTCCATGAAATAAAGCTTTGGTTCTATACATATACATGTAATGCTTAGCTCTGACCAATCATTTAAATCAATTAAGAAAATTTATAAGAAAATATACTCTGTAACTGATGACTACTTTATACTTTTCAGAAATTTCTAAAATTTTCTTATTTTTGTTTTTAAAGTGAAATATTTAGTATCTAGATGTTTTTTATAATTACATTACTGTTGTTGAGTGTACTGGTACTTTGATAATTTAATGGAAAACCTCATCTTCAGTCTTCAAAATAAAAAATTTTAAAATTCTGAAAGATCATCAGGTCTAGAAATGTCTTATAAGTACTACTGAATGACAAGAGACAAAAGCATGTCAAATCTATTTTAAGCAGATCATCATGACTGCTCTAAGTATGC
>BMAW01098341.1:333611-366435 GCA_019974015.1 Nephila pilipes | reverse complement strand
AGACAACAAAAGCAACAGAAATAATTTTAGATTAAAAATTTTACAAGCTGTTGAGCAGTTGTTTTAGTTTATACTTCATCAATAAATATGTATGACTAATTGTAAACAATAAGAATATAAGATTTGAAACAACGAAATTTGGATCTACTGATGATGTAGTCATATAAACCACTACTTATTATTCAGTTAATATGAGAGATGTCGAGTATACTGGGACATAGACTGCATGTACAAAACGGAAAGTTTTCATTCTTCTTGCAACAGCCATATGCCAGTATATCCACTTCTAACTCAAGCAAAAGCTAAAGTAAGTTCTTTTAAGTGTCTAAAACTTAACCGAAAAGGCATTCTAGGATGGAAAGTGACGTTTGTGTAATAAATATGATGAAAATAGTTATCTTATTTTAGAAAAACTATAAAGTAACTTTTCTACTCGTTCCTTTTCAAAATTTATCGTACGTCATATCTAAAAAATATTACTTTAATTCGATAGTAAGAGTATTTGTAATATTCGAAAGAACTTGAGACTCATCATAGATTATTAAAAAACCATGATAAAAAAATCTTTATTTTATTTTCATCTATTTTCTGAAAAGAACAATATCTAGAGAGTAAGGATTGTTGTACAACACAGAATATATTTAGTGGTCGAATAAGAAAATCGCAGCTTTTATTAAAGCTTAAAGCAGAAATAAAGCAGCATAATTTTCTACATATATAGGTTATTCAGAATGATTCATCCCATTTAAAAATTCCATATTATTGAAAATAAATGACACAGCATGATAATTAATTCATGAATGCAAGGGAAAATTTATAAGTTTTCTTACAAGTGTTCGATATTACTTCCTTTAATTACACGTGAATGTTTATATTTGTAAATTCTGTCCAGAACACGTTATAAAATGTCAGGATTCTCCATGCAGTAATCGATTGTGCACAGCTAAGGAAATCCATTGTTTAAGTTCAAATATATTTGTGGGTAGTGGTGAAGCAATTTATCTTTTACACGCACAAAAGGAAGAAATCGTGAGGGATATCAGGCGATCAGACATGAGAGTCGCATATCAGGTGACTTAGGTGGCCAGCTGTACAACGTCAAGCCATCCAGCCCTCTGCGACATATCAACTGCAAAGTTGCTTCCTGTAAGCTTCAAGAACAACGTCTGAAATAGCTCGAAGAATGAATGAGGGCTATCTATCGTTCACAATATAATTTTTTTTTTTTGAAAATAAAGAATTTTGAAATCGGATGAATCATTTTGAATATAACCCTGTATATTACTTGCATCTATGCAAAATTTTATCCTATTGAATTTAGCGTGAAAGAGAAATTAATTCTGATGAAAGTATTAGGTTTCAAGAAGCATTTTTATAGTTTCTTAATCTTTTCCATGTTTCATCTTTCTCATCAAAGTATTTATTTAAAACTTCAAACTAAGTTGTGGGGAATGATAAAGAAAATTAAAAAATTTTAACTTAAATGTTTGTTAGACGAATATTTTATTTTAAAATCAGGCATAAAAGACATTATTTCTCATTGCGCAGGGTGTATAAAAGGATGCATGTATTTCTCAATGTCTAAAAGGTATCACAACCCTTAAACTTTAAGAAAAATAAGTTTCTAAGAAAATTATTAAAATACAAATTTTCTTGAATACATTAAAACAGTTTTCATGAAATTATTTTAAATATCACAATGAATGATTAAAACTGCTAGAATTACTGGTTATGACAGATTGTAATCGAAAACGTCAAACTCCATTTTGTCAAAAGCTAAGAATTTTTATCATTTCGTGCAAGAAAGGTATTTTAAAACTATTTAAGGTAATATTGTACAAGTGTACATTTATATTATAATGCTATTCCGCATAAAGTGAACTAAAATTGATTCATGTTTCGTACACATTTTAAATTTTTTTTCAGGTAAGTTGATACATATACGAATACGTGCAATTTTAATAATATAAATTTTAATAAGTCTTAAAACCAAAACTCTTCAATAAATGCTTAACATAGTTCAATTATATTTCTGATTATTTATTTATACTATGAGAAATATAAATTTTGAATCCGAAGATGAAGACTATTTTTTAAAGTGGAATTTTAGTACAGAAAATGAATGTCTTAAGTTTTCAAACTTAATGAAGTTGAAAGATATTTGAATATAATAAACATATTATGTTTTTTTCATTTGTAACTGATCATTTCTTCATGATATGTGGCTTTAGTTTTAAATCATTAACTCTGTAAAAGAAAATAAGTTAGAAGGGTAAGATAAGAAAATGTTATAATTCCGCCTTTATTGAGAAAATTTTTTCTAACTTCACTAAGGCTTGATTACACTTGATTACAGCTGTCATACAAATTAATCTCCACATCTAAATGAACTTCGTGACTGTAAGTAATTATTCATCAGTAGGTATGTTAACTCGGAAGCCATTTAGGAATTTGATGAAGTGAAGCTAAAACTTAGCAAAAAGAATTCTTTTCTTTGATTAAACAAAAGACCCTCTTTTCCCTTCTAAGACATTAGGCCCAACTCTTAAAAATTAATAAGCCTGAGTAAAAGGAGATATTAGGAAATAAAACAAAACAAAACAAATAGAAACACGAATTCAATTAATCACAAGAACTTTTACGAGAGTAAAGTAAATTAAAGGCAAATAAAGATAGATTTCTCTTCTGTTTCACTGATTTTAATGGATACATTTGTGAAGTATTCTCTAATTTATTTAATGTTCTCTATTTATCATATATATAAATATATAATGCTTCGGAAATATTTAAGAGAAAAAAAATTGTTGTTTGGGACATTCTTAAGACTGTTTTATTTTTGAAAGTATTTTGTAGCTCTCTTTTGCTTATGAAAATTATCGCCTAACCTATCTCTGGGCTTCTCTGGGAAGTTTCGATAAAATTGAAACAAATATTTTTATATTTCTTTGCTTTGTTTTCTCTCATTCGTAATTGTAAATCATTATTTTTTCTCTTGTGAGATCATAAAAGAAAACTGATTATTTTAAAGCTGGTTGCTTCAAAAATTTGAAAAAATACTTAGTAATATAAAATAAAAAAAAGATCACAAGACATTGCCATAGTTAGTGAACAGAAAAAAATCTGGGATAATGCCTTAATCTTACCAAAAATATGGAAAAGTACAATTTTAGAGTACTTTATTACATTGATTACCTAAGTTTTTCTGTATTTTAAACGGTTATCAATAGATTTTATTAACAAATTCAGTCCATGAAATAAAGCTTTGGTCTCATACATACATGTATGCTTAGCTCTGACCAATCATTTAAATCAATTGGTTTATAAGAAAATATACTCTGTAACTGATGACTACTTTATACTTTTCAGAAATTTCTAAAATTTTCTTATTTTGTTTTTAAAGAATTGAAATATTTAGTATCTAGATGTTTTGATAATTACATTACTGTTGTTGAGTGTACTGTAATTTTTAATAATTTTAATGGAAATTTAGTTTAAATTTAATTACTTTATTAGGAATTTCAGTTTTAAAAAGAAAGATAAATCACAGAAATATCTTTCATTAAACTCGTCCAACAACTCTTACGTCAATAAATTGCGGTGTGAGAGCTGAAATACTACAAAGTTCGTTAACACATCCCTAGGGATATCACCTCATATATCTTTCTTTAGGGTAGACACAATTTGACCAAAAATGTCATTTTAACCAATAAAATCAAACAACCAATCTTTTCATGGTACATCGTCAAGAATTACGTGTTTACTGCTCCATTTGTAACAGTACTGGCTTATCTACTCTCACGTCACAGCAATGTTCAAGCAAAATGCCCTTGATAATGATCAAGTTCTTCAGGTTCAATGATATTTGGACCAAAGAACTTGAGTAATCCAATCTGTTTTTACTATCTACGGATCACACAGACATCAAGAAATAAGAAAAAGAAAGATGTTTGATAGTTTTTTTTTACTTTAAATTACTAAAAAAAAAGTAATTTCGATTAAAAAATAATAACAAGAACGTATTCATTCCGTATTTTTCAATAAACAAGAAGTTCTCGTAAAGTTTTGATTCTTATTAAGAAATAACCGAGATATCGAATAAAATTTAATCTGCACATTATTTGATACTTGTGTACATAATACTGTAAATTACAGATATTAATGTTAATTTGTTTGGTGTCAGGAGAGCCTTAGATTGGAATAACCCACCGTATCGTAAAGATTTAATTATTGTCTCAGGTACCATAAATTTCTAATTATCGCTATAAATAATAGAGACAGCAACACTTGAATTTCATTTATTATTCTTAAGACATCTCTAAATAGTCATCATCTAGAGTTATACAACCCTAGTTATTCTTTTATTTCCTATATGTTTACTGTCTTTGGTAAACATAGTAACCCCGGTACCATCAGGTAGATCTTCTTTTCATTTTCGATCCTCCTTCTTGTCAGCAATTTTTGGCTTTTCTTCAATTTCTTTCCATCTAGACTCCCAGTTAAATCTTGTTTAGTGTAGACAGTAGCATTCGGTTTGCGCCAATAAACTTTTACATTCACTCACTCCACTCACTAGAGTTATGCAATATCTCAGCTGCAACACACACACACATATATATATATATATATATATATATATATATATATATATATATATTATAATAATAATAATAATATGTTGTATCGTTTTAGTGTTCTGACAAATTAGAATTTGATAGAGACAAATTCACAATATTGTACCAAGTGTGAGATTATTCTACTTTGGTAGTTTACTACAAAACCTTCAATCCTTCAGATGTATTTTCAGCTATATATATTTAGAAATCAAATTAAGGTTCTAGAAATAAAAACATGAATTTATAAAAAGTACCATAGGAAAAGTCTATCATGTTGATTTGAAGACTTTTTATTTATTGATTTGACTAATCACAAAGGGATATTTCCGAAAAAGTTTAGAATAGAGGAAAACCTAATTTTTTCTATTAGTTACTTTACGTTAAACAATTTTCAAGTAATTTTTTTTTATCTTAGTTGAATTTTTGAATTAAGGGAAATAAAGAAATAACTGTTGGCCGTATGTATTAACTGATGAAAGAAATCAATTTCAAATTTAATAATTTCAGCTTAATTATTGCAACAGTAAAAATGTAAGTGAAACTAAGATTCACTTACAAACTATTTTATTTTTAGTAAACCATCCTCACGAAACTGTTAAATAATTAAGTGTGTGTGCCGATAAAAATGTAAATTATTTTAAAATGTAAAGGCATTATAAGAAGCTTTTTATGTCTCGTTTAAAAATTAGGGGGGAATATTTTTAATAAATAGTACAACAATTGCAAAATGTAATTGTGTTCAAAAATGGAATGACCTCAAACGATATCCTACATAGTGTTCCTAGAATGATAAATTAAGTTTTCTAAAAATAAATAGTTCATCAAAATGAATCAATTGCTTATTACGTTTAAGTAAATTTTCCATTTTCCCTACTTAAGAAAAAGTTTCTTTTTATTTTAATTACTTGTTTTTCATCACACCTTAATCTATTGAAATATATTCCCATCTTTTTTCACAATTTTAATTAGAGAAAACACATAACTAACCATGCAGGGAAAATATAGGAAGCTTTAACATTTATTTGGGGTAAAAGTAATATTCGTATAACTGACAAATTGTATAGAAAAGTTACGATTTAAATTAAGCTATTAGAAATTTTCTGAATAAATAAAGAATCTTACATTTTATGTTCATTACTTTATTTACATTTTATTATAATTACAATACTAAATTTTATTTGTATATTTATTTTTATTGCATTTATAGGTATCTATCTTAAAATTATGTTGTATATACAGAGATTTTATATGAAACTTATAAATCTGAAATTGATGAACTAAAGAGAAAATATTAGGTCTGAGAAATAGAATTCATGTTTTTTCACAACATAATTTCAAATTTTGATAAGCTGCAAATCTACGCCATTATAAATATTCTGAATTTTAAAATTGAATTTACTCAACAAGTAGATTGGTCACATGTAATAAAACCATTTGAAATTCATGACAAATATTTTATTTTTTGAATTTGATCACTTTCAATCTTTATCACAACAGCTATTAAACGTTATCTTAGATTTTAAAAATGCTTATCCATTGAAAGTTTCTATTAGAAAGTATCAGATAATATAAAAAATAACTAACATTCCAATTTGAGGAAGTTTATAAGTTGATGAGGTCTATTTTTTTCCGAAACTATGGAAAGGAATAATTTTAATAAAAATTGTGCTTTTACACATACAAATGTGGTTTTCAACAATGCTGTAAGAAAAATTTGAACCACTTAAATAACTGTATCGATTTTAGGAAATATTTCCTCAAAATAACCCACCAATTCCTTTTCTTATCTGTATTTTATTTTAAGCCACGCTTATTTCTCTAGAAATATATTTAATTTTGCGAAACTCAATGAAAAGTCAGTTTTAGTGAACTTTTCTAATTGTAATAGTATGAAAAATGTGTATGCAATTCAAAGTGTATACTCAAAAGTGTGTATTAAAATTCACAAATAACATTTAATGCTTGTTAAATTTAATATTTAAATGTATTCATTTCTATTAACAACCAAATGTTAAAGAGAATTTTGAGCAATAAACGGTCTTATTAAAATAAATTGTAATATAATTACTGATAGAAGAAAAAATTAATTATTATTATGTTACTAATATTTTTAACATATAAATTTTAAAATAATTGTAGTATCTTATTATGGATTCTATCAAAAGTAATGTAACTCTTTAACTCAAATCATAAGCAATAAACAATTTTTTTTCATAAATATGACTTCCTTTCCTCATAGTCATTTGTCTCTTATTAGAAAAGAATTTATAACTGCCAAAACATTTCTTATGTATAAAGTAATTCAATCACTTATCTTTATGAAAAAGGTAACCATGATACTTTTATTTACAAAAATAACCCACCCTTTTTAGTCGGACAAAAAAAATAACCACAATTTTATTTTCAGAGTTAAATATAACCGGAAAAATAAAAAATGACTCTGGCCTCTATCCACTAAAAGTGAATCCTGGCAAATCTCTTAATAAGCCTATAGCAATAACTACATATATAAATTCTGCCAAAAACATTTATCCAGCGGTTGAAAAATAAAATGCCACTTTGTGCAAATGTTTTCACAAATCCCCGATGTATCCCCTCCCTTCAGATTCGCATCGCTCAAACTTAGACGTAGTTTGCTCCCGAGACGAGTTTTCAAAAAATCCAATTTTCTTGCATTTGTGAGAGCTGTTTTTCATTCATTCAATTTATTCTGTTCGGAAACACTCCAGTAAGTAGTTCTAGCCATACAATATTCTCTTCCCGGATCTCTCTTACTCTCACTTTCTCTTGCTCTTCCTTCCATCTTCTCAACCGAACGGTATGACAGGAAAGGAGTTCGATTGCGAAGTGATGCAATGCTAATATTAGCATAAGAGCAGAAGGAAAGAGAACGGAATGTATAGTGTGGGCGTGTGAGAAAATGTAGCGAGAGTTTTCTGAGACTTCCTCGAAAAATTCTGTTGATTTGTGACAGACTGTTTTCCGAAGGTCCATTTTCTTTTGACACGTAATCAATGACGTGATAAATCTTCAGGAGTTTCAGTGTGAAGAATGACTGACCGCTGTACCAAAAACCAATGCTCACGAGACCAGAATATAAATGATTTTTGTGTCCATTGAAAGCAAGGTGGATCTTATATAGGTTTAACGTTTGCTGAGTTTAGATACTAGGTCCTATTTATAGGGGAATCTATTTCAATGTGCATTTTCTTACTTATTTTGTTTAGTGAAGATTTCAGTTGAGTGAAATATGTGATTTATTTTATACTCACATCTATTAGAAAAGGGCATAAATATTTCTCTGTAAAGCTACAAAACAAAATTATTAATCCTAAGTTTAACTGTTAGTGATTTATACTACTATGAATACCAAGAACAACACTATGTACACTATGTATTTGAGTAATATGTAAAAGTGATTTATCTTTCATTCATCAAGTATTTTTTTAAAAATTATTTAAAAAAGATTAAAAAGACCTAGAATACATTTAGATTGAAATACTTTAAAAACTGTTACAAATTTAATTTAATAATACTTAAGAGCGTTAACCAGGAGGGAAAAAAATACAGAGAAAAATTATATATATATACTTAAAATGTATAGACTTAATATATACTTAAAATATATATACTTAAAATGTACTTAGAAAGTAATGTATATATATATATATATATATATATATATATATATATATATATTACTTTCAAAACATATTAAAATCGCAGTAAATGTACAAATAAAATCAGAACTAATTTCATAGATTACACAAATATATCATTGCTGTAACAAATACCGATGGTAGACAAAAAATAATGGAAACATCAACCGAAAAGAAAAAAAGATCAAAAGATCTTATACAAATTTTTAATGCGATGTAAGCTTCGCAGTTCACTATATATACGAATAGATTAGGAAATCTACATTCTACAATAAGTTGAACAGTTACACATAAGACATCAGTAGTGTCATATTGTTTTAAAGTGCCAGAACTAAGCATACTGATCAAACACGTGGTCTTGTAATAGCTTCAGTATCTTATACAGCCGACTAGTACGACGTTAAAAAAAACCAATTATACAACCGAAATTTTGGGTGTGGCAAGAGGATCAATGTCTAAAACTATCAAAGAGGAAAATATCAGCATAAAAAGATGAGAATAATTAACTTAGAACCGAGGAAATAATGGACGAAAAAAGAAAACTCTCAGAGATCAGAAAGTAATGACACGAATTATTTACTAAATACGTAAGTCTTCAAGTGCTGAGAAAATAACAGCAGATTTAAACATTGTACGAGAAAATCCTATTTTAAGCAGAACATTTCGTTGGGAGCTTTATTGATTAGATTTTTATGTCAGCATTGCGAAGATCAAGCCCCTCATTATACTGACATAAATGCCAAAAATGGATACAGTTATGTAGAGAGCATCAAAACTGGAACCTTGATGACTAGATGAAAGTTAGTCTGACGAATTGTTTGGCTCTTTGGTTTAGTCCACAGGAAGATTAATGTTTGGCTGATCCCTTGATTTCAACAGTAAGGAATGGAGGTTTATGTTTGATGAAGTGAAGAACTCTATTTCTTTGCATTCGTTTGGGCCAATAGCCATTCTGAAGGATCGAGGAGTATCCCAGATCCCTTTGAATGTACACCGGGATACGTTCTTTCAATATCCCTTGTTTCAGGCGGTTAACTCCCCTTTCCATGTGATTAAGTATATCAAATGAGGCTTAATTAACATGCAGATGAAATGACTTATCTGAAGATGAAAAATTTATCTGAATATCTGGAAAGTGTATATATATATATAGAAAGAGAGACTACATAGAATCTTTTAATTAAGGATATAACAAATTAAATACTATCGGAAGGATTATAACTTAGAGCCTTAAAAATAAAATACTGTTCTATTAAAATAGTGAATAAAGCCTTTCATAAGAATAATTTTAATAATCTTCTTATAAATGTAAAAAATTAATCCCTATAAAAATTTCAATAGTAAAAAAGTTGTTAAATATAATATGAAATGGGTCAATTTCTTAAAATACTATATAAACGTAGACTCAAAAATAATGACATATGTATGTGTAGTTATGTTTATAAAGAGGTTATTAATGAAGAATATCAACATGCTATTACAGGTAATTTAGAAAAAGTTGTGGATAAAAGATTAAGAGTTATAATGAATAAAGGTACTAATTTCAGACTTAACATTTCGAAAAAAAAATATTTGTTATGATAAGAAGCAAATTGTCTTACATATTGATAGTTTTATTACAAACTAGGAATTAATTGTGGTCTTCCATTAGAAGTCTTTAAAGAGTTAAAGATTATGTTAATAAGGGTATTAAAAAATTAGTCTTTAAAAAAGTTGGTATTAATAAAAATGAGGACATTTATTTGAAAGATTTAAACAAAGAGCTACTATTAATTTCCAAGACT
Source organism: Nephila pilipes (assembly GCA_019974015.1). Lineage (NCBI taxonomy): Eukaryota > Metazoa > Arthropoda > Arachnida > Araneae > Nephilidae > Nephila > Nephila pilipes. The sequence goes on along the minus strand of BMAW01098341.1, from coordinate 356,379 downwards.
GACTTGTGTTTTATTTGTTATGTAGACGAAGTAACGAATAATTATGATATTATATACAGAAAATTCTACATTAATTTATCTAATAAGCACTTTGAGAATAATAACCCCTTTAAAGTAAAGAGCAATAGGAAAAAAAATTTCTAATAGAATTATTTTTTATGAGAATATTGGCGTTAAAATTAATAGTGTTATAATTCCTCACATTTTTCAACACCAAAACTTCATAAAAACGCTCTTAGATTAAAAACAGCAACTAATGGTTCGAATATTTATACCATTCTTGCTAGTAAAAAATTTCAAAAAAATATACAAAATGTAAAGTTAATTAAAATAGTACTGTAAAATGGGTTATTCGTGATCCTTTCCTAATCGAACAGGTGGGGTGTCTTTCTGGCTTTATATTTAAGTCTCCAGCTCCTTTCCAACCAAATGAAACATGGTTTCGCAAATTAGATAAACTTTAGAAGTTTTATGGGTGGATATAATCCAGTCGTATAAAAGCGGTAGAGAAATGAATTCAAGAAATAGAAAGGTTACGGTTATTGAAAGATTGAGGGAGTTGAAATATAGCAAAAATGTGAAGGCATTGATTAGTACGCTGTAGTTAACTTTCGCGTCTGTGTGAAATATAGAGACTAGAATCCCACACTATCTGGTCAAAGTTTCTTCATTGTGGATTAACTCGCATCGCGTCTCAGTAAGTGTAACCTTTGATATTTTAAAGAAATTTTAGTATCACATAGGGAGGGGGACATGAACTGGTAGAGAGCATTCACCTTTTTAGCGAAACAATACATAAGGCTTTGAAAAGCAATTGACTACATTCTTGTATTATATACCTATGCCTATATTAATTACTTTACCTGTGCTTGGAATTAAGTGGAATTTTAGAATTGCTATTAGACTAATATTTAAGATATTGGGTAACAAACATACGCCACCGTACTACTACTGTTATTAAAAATGGGGCTGATATAATCAAACATGTTAAAAAAATAAACAGATTTAAACTATTTATTGGTATGATTTAATTCTATAGACATAGATAATTTCACTAAAGCCTTAAAACAGATTTATAAAAATTTAATATTAATAAAATTAAAGCCCAAAAGGTTACTAAAACCTCCATTTATTTGTAATTTTTCTTTCAGTAATTGAACATTTTACTTTGATTTCGTAATCACTTACTTACATCAACGCTGTACTTGCGTATGTAAAAATTCGCTTTATTCTAACAACTCTTTATGGTTAGCAAATTTTTATGGGAATGAGTGTATTTTAATGATGTTACATTTTTTCAAAATGATAATGAAATTGTTAAACCTGTTTTACCATTTTATCCATAATATCTAAAATTATTGCAAATTAATATTGATACAAATCAAGCGGAATATTTTGATATTTTTTAAATAGAATGTAATTAAAGTTTTAGTAATATATATATACGATATGAGAGAGATCTCTTTTGCCTTAAGATTCCTGAAGCCTATATATATATATATATATATATATATATATATATATCTGTGTGTGTGTGTGTGTGTGTGTGTACAGGGTAAACACCATCGTTATTGAGTGTTCACTGTACCTATCAATTCTTATAGGTACAAATCAGACGAGTTGTACCCAAATTCAACCTTAATATTATCCTTATTTGGTTGTCAAAAATTATATATAATTTAATCCATAATTTACACCTACACACCGAACCATACAAGCCATTATATTAAATATATTCAGCTCTATTAAGTAAAAGATTCAATGACTTCAAATATAACTTATCTAGGTTAATAGAAAATGGTATACACAATACGTTTACTCAAAAAGGACATGATGTTGCCTCTTAGAAGGTTGGCCGGTATCTGCCCGTCGTCCTCCATAAAATTACAATGACCACTACATTCTACTCAATAGCCAATAGCATTAAAAAAACCACATTCCAAGAATCTTAAGAAATGCTTTTTACTAGAGAAGAAGATTATTCATTAAAATTTTATACACATACACATGCACACACACATATATATATATATATATATATATATATATATATATGTGTGTGTGTGTGTGTGTGTGTGTGTTTCTATTGTGTTGTCTACCACCTATAAATATCAATAAATCTCTAAAGTATATGAGACGTAACATTTATAAAGGATTTAAAAGTGCAGATTTCTCAATAAAAATATCTGAAGTTTGTGTATGATTTTATTTCTTTTATTTTAGTTTGAGTAAGTCAAGTGAAATAATGGTTTCTTTCAGAAAGAGCACCACTAGCTTCGTGACGTTTAGTTCATCTATAATAAGGAAATTAACATTTAGCAAAATTATTCATCCTTATATTTTTCGTCAAAAAAATCAATGCATGTACGAATACATTCTTATATAGTTAGCAAACGTAAATCACTGTAATAGTTCAAATACGTATCAATCAGAGGCTTAACTCGAAAGGTTAGCAAAATAAGAAAACAAAATTGTTCTATTTTTATATTCTCCTTCAAATTGAATATTTGTACTCACTGCGAAATGATACTAATATACTCTGTATGAGTAACTGTTTCAAGAACTAATTAGTTGTTATATATTTTGCCAAAAACAGTGTCTTACATATAAAGACAAATACGTAGGAAACCATAGATGTATTAACGTTTTTAGCTCCTTTTTTAAGTAATTATCATTTAAGCATTCGCGTTGATCATAGATAAGTATACTGGAATCTAAATGAAGTGAAAAATGCGTTAGGAAAATAATTTTATTTAGATTTGATTACTCAGATTTTATTGTAAAACGAAAAGAGAAAATAACAATTTTCAATAATTGAAAATAAAGGAATGTCTCAGTTTCTCCCCTCCCTCAAACCCCGAAAAACCGCCCGCAAAAGTAAAGTTGAGCTCATTGTTGAATAATTTAATTAACGTAAATATTATACAATTATGATTTCTGAGCTTTGAATTTTATATCTATAATATTTTTTTGTTATTTAGAATGATTTCCAAAGTTTATAAAATCAGAATGCAAGGTGTTTGCTTCATTTGACATTTTTTTTTTTTTTTTTGATTTTCCACTCACTTGTTTGACGACGCAGTTTTAAATATTAATATTGCACGGAAAGATTTTCTTAACAATTTAATAGACATGAAATATTTATTTATTTTAATAATTGTGTATAATAACTTCCATAAGTCTAATTTTTCAAATATTGCAAATACCTTTTTGACCACATTCTTAAGTTACTAATACATAAAGGAACCAAATGATTTTAATCAGATACGCAACAACAGTCAGTTAAAAAATAAAACAAAACTAATTTTTGTCATTTAAATCTAATTGAAAATACTAATAACAGATTAAGATTTGTGAAAATTAAATAAACTTAACTTAGCAAAGTAAGATCCATCTTATATCTACAGTTAACCCAAAATGCAAAAATTCAGCTTTTACTTTCCTGAATCATCCATCTCCTACTAAAATTCACCATTGTTTTTATCAAAATCCTAAGCTCTGTGAATGTTTTCTATGTTACCTTTTTCCATAATTATAACCTTCGATATCTTTATTTGCAGTTGAGATTTCTTGCATAGCCCACATTTTATTACTCATTAAAAATAATTATTTGCACCATCTCTGCCTGAATATTTTCGATACACCACAATCATCAAAAGTTTTATACATGCGGTTTGCTAACCCTTTCAATTATACAACAAATTATTCATAAATCAGCTGAAGATATATATATATATATATATCCTAATTTTTCCCATTCGCACTCACTTAAACGTAAAACGTTCATTTTTATTTACTGATATCATTATTTTTTAATTTTAATTTATACAATCACGCGCACTTAAAAACTGCAATTATCCCACTTTTCGAAGTAGGGGGGGGGGATGATTCGTACTAGACTTTCTGTCTGCAGCTAAAATCCCTACACCTAGACCACGTGAATTAAGGAAAAAATCATTTGTATATAATGAGGTCTATGGGAAAATTCTTTCTCTTTTCACTTCGGTCGTGTTGGCCGACACTACGCTCAAATTGTGTACAAAGTGGCCTCTCTCTCAACCATAATGTGGATTCTTAGCCTCGGTCAAGTGATGAGGGCGACACATGAGCTACACCCATATCTCCAAACTTCCAAATATGCCAACGAGAGGACTTTAACGCGAATCAGCCGCGGCTACACGGTGGGTTTTAAGTGGCATCAAGGCTTGAATCCACGACTCGACGAAAACCGTCGGATGCGAGTTTGCGATCATAACTACAGTACTACTTCGGCCACAGCCACCAACTCCAGATGAAAGTTTTGGTTTCTATCCATATCGTTTCTAATTTATTTTTATTGATCATCACAAATAAATCATATTTGTTACTGTAATCATTTCATTGTCGATAGGATCTTCCGGTTGTTTTTTCATTTTAAACAAATGGAAATTTTAGCTTAATCTATTGAACATGTACGAGTATATTATTCATTATTCACCAGCTCATTTTAAATTGAAAATGACATAAGGTTGTCTCCATGTTTTTAGTCTATTGTACCAGCATAACACATGTAAAGGAAATTATATATTGTAAAATGTTAAACAGCGCAGTATTTTATTATATTTATCTACCCATTGAAAAACTGATAATTTTGATAGTTAATCAATCCCGAAATTTTTAGCATTTGCAAGAAAATGTCATTAAAAGCCTATCATACATATAGAGCTTCATTAATTTTTTTTCGTCACCTTAATTTCCAAAACTGCAGTCTGGTATTTGGGTCAACCTAAATAGAAATGTTTGTAGAAAGAGGATTCTTCCTTACCCTCCATCAATAATTAACTGGGAGGGTGCGGAAAGAATCTTATAATTGATTATTATACATCAGAACGTGGTAGCAGGAAGATGTTCTATAAGCTTCAATATTGCAGTACTTACAAAGAACAAGACTTATCAGGAATTACCATTAGTCATTTTGGATATGTTAAATTTTCCTAATTAAAAAGAAGACATGAAATAAGTTTTGCTGAGCATAATATTGTATGTTAAACTTCAATAGATTCGCTTACTACATTAGTTTTTGGAATAAATTCTATTCTATGGATTAAGCTAAGTCACTGATTTTAAATGACTTATAATCTTCATTATCAATCTAGATACTATTAAATCCGGATTTTTCTTAACTAAGAGAGTTAATTTTACTAAATGTAGCATCTGACTATTATTTCCTGGCATTTTTCTTCAAAACAACAGCTTCAAGTAGAAAATATGTGTTGAGACAAAATCTAAGGAATCGTTACATATGTGTGTGTGCGTGTGAATGAGTGTGTAGTAAAAAGTAAAAATATTAATATATACTTAACGAAAAGAATAATAAACAATTAAAAATAACCATTCAGTAAAGTTTTAAGAACTAAGCTGCAAATAATATTCATAATAGAGTTAGAACAAATTTTATAAACATGGTAATAGAAAAATAAATAATGCAAACAAATGAAAAATAAAATATAATGCTCAAAATAATACAAATATCTTTAAAAACTTAAAATGTAAAAAAGAAAAAAAATACAAAGAAAGACCAAAAAGCAGATGAAAAGGTAAAGGAAAGTCCTATAAAAACAACTAAGAAAGTAGAAAAAAATGGAAATAAAGTAATAAAAATTGTGTAACAAGCTGTGCACTGGGTTGCCTAGTTAAACATGCAATATTGTAAGATCCAAAGCATTCAACGCAGCTATTACTTTATAATTATGAAAAATTTAGAATGCCAAAATTCAATGAATAACAAGACCAAACGTTTTTTTCAAAAAGAGAAACTATAATAATGCCCCAAAAGAAGAAATCACAATTTATAAAGATAATCATTTAAAGACATAATTTACAGATTTCAAAAGCAGAAAAAGAACTATAATAAACAGTATATATAAAAGAATTATAATCTTACTGAAAAACACGCAACATACATGAAATTATCAATATTGTAACATTGCTTCCTAGATGTCCACCTGTCTACTACCCCGGTTTTGTTTCCCGGCAGCCCAGGTGAAGAGACGCAATAAAAGGTTCATTTCTCCAAAGCGGGAAATAGATAGGCCACATCTGTTGTAAGCTGCAATGATGCATTCATTAAAATCGTGGCTCTGCTACAAATGTGTGGAAGGGATGATCCACTATTGTAAGGAGCAAATGCCAGGAATTGTGAACTATTCCTCGGAGGGATATGTCGATTTAGGGCTCATCCGTATGACTTTTGACATGTGGCACCAAAATTGGCGTGAGTCAAACTAAGCATTGGCCTGAAAGAACGAATGATGTTGGGGACAGAGACGGAGGCTGCCTGTGCTAGTAAATGTTCGTTCCAATCAGGAATGGAAAAGAATTGAAGGGGGCGTGAGACAGCCCTGCCCGGAAGGCTTTAAAAAAGATGGATGGAAGAAAAGGAAACTAGCGAGGAAAAGGATATCCAGCGCGGAAGGAGCGAAAAAGCGAGCTTAAATTTCATCTATTTTGGCGGATCTTGGAAATTACGAGGTCAGGCGAAAAGTGCCTACTCGATGACGAGATTACAAAGTATCTGATAGCTAAATGTGATAAGGCGAAAACGCCTTGTTAACTTGAGAATACAATTATAAATAAAAATAATAATTTTACTTAAACCTTTCCTTCACAATACCTAGAAATTTCACTAAACCTGGGGTTACTACGTTACAATACAAACAGCTGACAATATATCTAAGTTACAATTCCCACCAGAATAAAAAGAAAATAAATAGCCTATAACGCTATCTACATTTAAAAGTTATAACTAAAAATAATTCAAAAATATTTTAATTTAATACAAAACTAAATAATAATTAAATACATTTAAAAATATTTCAGAAATTTACTAACACAAATAATTTATTATATTTCTTAAATTTTATATTTAAAATTGGTTTAAGAAAATTCATTGTTAAATTAGCTTGAAGAAATATTTTGTGAAACTGATTTAAATTATGAAAAATATCTAAGAAATTTATAACTAAGTTTTTATTGGGTAGGATATAATTATGTGATATATTTTTAAAAATTTAAATAATGATATTGCTGTTTCAAAAAGGTATCCTATATTCATTACAAAATTATAATTTCCCCTTTTATCATAAATATAATTAAAAAAATTATGTACAAATTTTAATTTAATTTCAAGAACATATCATTAGTTTGAATCAAATTTAGAAATGAAGGATAAAAATATAAATTTTACTTAGCATCTGGATTTAATTTATTCTGAAAAACTTTAAGGTCATCTACATATCTAAACAAAATAAAATTATAAGGATCTATATAGTTTTATCATAAAAACGTAAATATATATTAGCTGGACTATTATTAACTGGACCACACACACACATTGTAATATGCTTTTAATTTGTTTATATTTTTTATCTTTAAAAATAATATAATTTCTCTTTCAGAACAAAGTTAACCAAGTAATAAAATTCTTCCTACGAAATAAATATATTATTATTAGATTTTTAAAAATAACACAAGAACTTTTATAAGATAATCAGTATATATTGAATTAAATATAACTTCAAAATCCTAACTATAAGTGGAGTAAATCTCTTTGATTTTTACATACTTAAAGATAACATAAAAAATTTTAATATAAGCAATCTTATTAAAATTATAAATAGTATTTTGTAACAAACTTTATTTTATGCTTTACCGAATATTGCATCATATGTATTATAATTATTAATTGCTGTGTGACATTTTATAGGAATCTTATCGAACTTGAGATTTAAAATGTATGAAAAATTTTATTTTTAATTTGATAACACATTTCCTTTTAAAGAGCTGTAATTCTATTAGAAATTTCTATATTACGGCTTATAACTTCAATAATAAAATTCTTATTAAAAAGATGCTTATTATTCATAGTTATACATAATTGGTAGTAAGTAATAGCATAGTTGATATAGAGACTCTATCAACAGATACTATAATCAAATCATTTTAGAGATTTTTAAGGAATTTTTTAAATCTTTATAATAATATCTCTCATTAATCTCAAAATCCAGTTGCTTAATTTCTTAATTAATGCTGTAGATACTTTAACTAGAAGCTTAAAATATTAAACCTTACTTAATAGTAAATTTAAAAATAAATTTATCAAAAATGTCATTAATTTGTTTTTAAATATAATTTTTATTGTTAGAGATGATTGAGACTAAATCCTGTAACCATATTTACAAGTTCACTTAGTTTTTTTTGTCTTTAATCATTTTTAAAATTACCAGCTATAAAATGTTGGTGTTCTTTATTTATAAATTACTTATAATCTTTACAATTACAAAATTCATTTATCTGCTAATCATTAGTATTATTATAATCAAAAAGAAGACAAGAAAGTATTTTTTTTAAATATATACGTATGCGTTTTAATAGTAAAGTTTTTCTCTGGAAATATATTTTTATGTTTATTAAGTATATTATTAAAATTGATCCTTTTTAAAATATAACCATGCTTTAAACTGTACAAAATTTAATTATTTTATATCTCTTTTATATTCTATGATATTACATTTCATTACCAAATGTTTTGGAATATCCTGAATTATATGGAGGTAAATACTTTCTAATCTCTTTTTATTTAAAAAAAAAAATTCTTTAAAATTCAAACTTCACATATCTTTACACCCCCATAAAAGTATTTAATCCTTTTAATTTTATATAAACAACTTCCACATTAAAGGTATTATTTTAATACATTACTACTAAACTTAATATTTGCCGGTAACATATATAATTATTAATGTTCATTAGACAAAATTTTAAATGATACAAATTCACACTTAAATTTATAAATTATATATATATATATATATATATATATATATATATATATATATATTAACATCTTACAAACATTAACATGGGTTTACATCTTACAAACATTAAATTTCCATATATTTTTTTAACGCCAAAATTTCACAAAAATCCTGTCAAATTTCGAAGTATTACGAATGGATATAACACCTATATCACTAAATCTGGCAAACTTTTACAATCCATTCTTCAAAAATCTATTGGCAATATTGAAAATACTGCTATTATTAAAAATAGTTTTTAAATAGTCAAGAACATGAAGGAACGAGAGGTATTCTCTATACATGGGTATGATTTTGAAGACCTTTTTAACTCAAAAGATATTCAAGATTTAATTAAAGTTCTTGCAATTTTATACAATAAATATCATTTTAGTCAAACTATAAAACGTGAAAAATTCAATACTCTTATTAAACTTGTATTACAAGAGAATTTTATAGTTTTCGGTCAAAATCTCTATAAGCAAATTCAGGGTCTCCCTCAGAGAGGTCCAGCTAGTAATTGTCTGGCCAATTTTTATTTACATTTTTATGAATTACAACATATTGATAATGATTCTTACTTTCTTTATCGTTACATAGATGATTTAATTATTTTAGGTAAAACTGAGGAATTTAAACCAAATGTTTAGTTTTACCCTAATTATCTCAAATTATTAAAAACTAATCTTAATTCTAATACAGTAGAATTTCTAGATCTTGATTTGCAAATTGTTTACGATAGACTAATTAGTAATATTTATGATAAAAGAGAATGATTCGAATTCAGAGTAATCAAAATTCCTTTTTGGAACAGTAATCTACACAGATTTATTTATAGGAATATTTTATTAGGCTTTTTATTACGTAATAACAAATTAACCACACATAAAATAGACAAGTTTAATAACATTAAAAAATTCTTCAACAACTGTTTAGATCATGATTATCCAATAAATTTCTTAAATACTTATATACATCACAAATATATTAAACATCTTTGCGAATCGTGATCCAGTTTCAAATCCACCACATAACAATAGGTCCACAAAGTCGGCTTGTTAGTGGTCTAGCCTTGAAGAATTTATTTATTTATTTACATTTACACAACTTACATTTTTACTCACTCTCTGGACCATTATACTCCTTTACCATACAACTTATTACCAACCAATTGTTTGCATCCTTTTACATTTTATTACCAATCAAACAATGATTTAAATCTTTTTTCTATTTATATGGTGATGACGTGTTACATTTTTTTCATTTTGAGTATGTAATACACATCTTGAAGCTTAAAGAAAATTCCGTCTTACTACTCACATATTTGAATCTTCATTTCTTTGAATTTTTGTAAGTAATTTTTATATTTTGATTTGTTGATAATTTTTAGAATTATAGATTTTATTTTTGTAGATTTTATCGCTTAACATTTTTGCATCTCTTAATCATTGAACTCTTTTGTAATTTGGATTTCCCAATTCAGCCTACAAAGAATTATAGATTTTATTTTTGTAGATTTTATCGCTGAATTTGTTTGCATCTTTTAATCATGAACTCTTTTGCAATTTGGATTTCCCAATTCAGCCTACCAAGTCGCAAAGGGGGAAGGTTGGTACCATTAAACTAGTTTAACCCCGCTTATTCGGTCCTCAGCCCGATATTGCTTTTTGACTTGTTGGGTTCCATATTTTCATTTATTTTTTCTTTCATTTTTACATTTCTTTCTGGTTTTTTGTCTTTTTAAATATTTTAAATTATTCTTTCATAAATTTTCAGTATATATATATATATATATATATATATATATATATATATATATATATTCATACTTAAATGGCTTTTGTAATTCCACAGAACAGAATTAAACTGTCGACACTTGTTTTTCTTACATTAAACATCGTTTTGTTATGCAAAATTCCAATGGTACAGATGCCATCTCAAAAGAAAACTTCCATTCAATGTGAAGCTCAAAATGAAATATTTTACTCAGTTAAACTGGGGCATTTCAAATTTGACTGTAGGAAATTGAATATGAACAATTTTTGACTTTATGTGAGGCTTACATTCATGCTGAGGTTACAAAATAAATGGATGTTATATGCGCAAAATTTCAGGTATTTTTAGCCAAATTCGCACTTCATATTACTCTGAGAATTGAAAATAGACTTATAAACTTTTGAAATTTATGTATTTCTTATTCTAAGACATCAATTTAATTTTTCATAACTTTTATAATAAAAATTTTATGTTAGATTTTTCATTAGTAAATTACAATATCGCACTTTTACATTTTTACATTAAAAGGAAAAATTTATTAAACTTTTTAAATAGCTTATCAACTATTTGAAATTGAAGTGACTTTTGCTTTATTTAAATATAAGCACATAGTTGCTTTTTTAATTTTAAGATTACAACTGACTTCAAAAAATTATTAGATTAAATCTTTTTGCAAAATCTTCTTTTCAAATGTGGTGAAAAGAAATAAATTGATACATACGTTATACAAAAAGAAAATATTTGCAAATGAAATTTTTTAAAAAAAAAACACTAATTTATGTAACTGTTTTTTTTTTTTTTTTTTTTTTTGTATTTGAAAATACTTTTATAAATATTTGTATGTACTGAATGAAGTATATTATTACGCAACAGATTGAAAAAATAAGTAAGAAGTATGAAAAAAAAATATTTTACATTAAGTTTAAAGTATAATTAATGTAAATCCTAAAAGATAAGAGTTGCGACAGCGTAGTTATCATTGTCGTGGACTCGTAGCTGGAGGTTTTCGCTGAATATTAGGTTCGAGCCTTGATGGCACTAAAGACGCATCGTATAGCAGGGGTTGATGCTCGTTAAATCTGTGGAGGCTCAAAGTCCTTCCGTTGGCGTGGTGTGAAAGTTAGGCAAGGGGGGTTCCAATTCAGGTGTCATCCCTTTCACTTGACAGAGATTCAAAATTACAAGATTCGTCACCAATAGCCCTCGTGTTCTTCTAGAAAGACGTTAATAAAACCACTCAATCTATCAATATTCAAAGATAGAATTTACACAAGAACAGAAGGTAAAAAGCAGAATGTATAAAGTACTCTAGTTCTCTCATAAATGCACATGTGACCGCGATAGCATAGTGGTCATAGTAACAAACTTACGACTGACTTTGTTTCATCGAATTGTGAGCTCGAGTCCTGATATTACAAAGGACTCAGAACGTAACGGACTGATTTATGATAAATCTGTTGAGATCCCATGTCATCCTGTTGGCGTGTTTGGAAGTTTGGATTGAGAGATGCTGGCTCAGGTTTCCGCCACTTAACCGAGTCTAAGAGTTTCGTCGCCAATATCCCTCATGTTGCTTCTCAGTGTGTCATTAATAAACAATCATACACATATTAATACCATATCTATGTACTGGCCTAATGTATTTAACATTAGGTAGACGTTAAATCTTTAGGTGCTTGCTGTAGGTGAAGCGAATGTCTTAAAACTTTTGCAACTGAACTCTTCAGAATTGTTTTTTTTAAGGAGATAAAGGTTCATTTAATTATTTAGAATAACATACGTGTAATAACTTAATTAAATAACAAAATATATAATCAGCTTTTTTTATCATATAGAATTCTTTGTTAATAATGATGGTATAAAATCTTATCAATAACTTTCTTAAAAGAAAGAATTTATACAATAATTTTGAAACCAGCATCCTTCAAATGGATTAATTAAAATTGAATCAGTTCCTATTCAAAAATGACGATGTTAACTACACAATGGTTACTTCTCTGAGTAATTAATACGATCAGCGGTGTTTTTGTGATTGTATGTCATTTTGTCAAAATCTTACTGAACGATATAATTAGTAAAAGTAAAATAAAAATCGTTTACATTTATGTAAAACTTATTCGATAATTTCTTGCTTGTTCGCATTTTAACATATATATTAAGAAATCAGGTTTAATCTGTGGGAAAATGAAACTAATTGTGTGACAAATGTATCTTTTTTTCCTTTGAATGTTCAAGTTGATAAACATTAAACCAAGTTCAAGTAATAAAATAACTTATTATAACTAATAAATTACTTTCATTTCAATTTTATGAAAAATTCAAAAACTTTTTTCCGTGAAACTGTTTGATAAGACTAATACATAAATTTCGGAAAGTACTCAGAAAATATTTGTAAGTGATGCGTATTTGAGTCGTTCATAAATTTAACAAAGAATATTTTTGATTTCCCAGTTATTTTGAAGAGTGCTTCATTTCATATGAAATTGATTTTTTTTTTGTATTCAAGCCCATCAAAATCACATGAAAGTAATATAGTTATTTTTGTTTAAAAAGTAAAAAAAAAAAAGTTTAATAAACCTGAACTTCGTGACTTGAATTCAATAGACCTGAATATTTAAGATATGGCACATAATAATAAAAAAATACTAAATCTGTGCAAGACGTTCATTATTATTTTAAATATGTTTAAGAAACTAATAGCTTAAAGATACTCAAAATTTAAAATCTTGCTTACAAAGAGGAACGCTAAGCAATCAATATCTTCTTATTAAAGATTCTTAATTGCCTTGGCCTGAAAACACGTCACTGAGCTACGAAATTAATGTTTTAAGCGAGAATATAAAAGAGAAAGAAAATATTCCCCGTGGGGAATTTTTTCCCCTTTAACTTTTTCAAAGAAGAAAGAGAAAGCCTCAGGTGTTTTCACCATTTATAATTCAATTCACAAATTCAGAGTTTTTTTTATATGTATTCAGCAGTACAAAAGAAAATTATCGCTTACCGGGTAAAAGGTTTCTAAGAATTATATTTTTCAGGCTTATTGTATGTGTGTGTGTGCTAAATACTTTTCATAAATCATCCTAAGAAAACTAGACATATTTTGAATTCACCAATGAAAAGATTTATTCTAAGCCTTAGAATGCACGTATTTATGATTTTGCGATATATCAGCATTTGTCATAAAAAGTATACTATTCCTGACTTAATCGAGGAAAAAAAACATAGTTATATATTCAAAACATTATCAACACAAAATACTGCTTTTTTTATTTCAGGAATGATATGATCCGATTAGCTTATATCGAGTTTTATTTCTACAGTTGTGAGTCCTTAGTAACAAAAATAACAATGAGAATTATTTTATTAAACTCGACAATTAGTTCGGGATTATTTCATAACATAAAGAAATGTTAAAGGGAAATATTTTCCATTTATAAAGTGAAGTTGTTCTCTTATCTTTAGTACTTACTGATTCAAAGACCTTTGTGTAGACTAAAGGAGCTGCTTCATGCTAAATTCACCAAAGCTGGAAGTTCTTCACTTTATGTGGTGTGGAACTTTTGAAAATAAGATACCTGATTGCGGGTATCATTCGAGTCGTTTTACTATAAATAAAAATTTCAATGCCAGTCACTAAGTAATCTCTTTTGCCCTTTTATTTCGAAGTTATTTATACAAAATGAAAAAAATCAAAAATGAAAGTTACAAAATTTTTACTATGTTTGTTATTTAAGTAAGGATGATAGTAAGGCTAATTATATTAATTTTCATTAGAATATGTAATTGATTCTAGAGTATTACGGCTATATAGTGATATGTTACACTTTAAAATTTATTTCAACGCTTATTTGAATGATAAATAAATTTTACGCTTTCGTCTGTAAATTTTTTTACCTTTAAGCCTTTTGTGCTTATACTTAATGGTACACAAGCTGAATTTATACCATTTATTTCTGTCGTAAACAACTAGCAGCTGTTTTCGATATAACTTTTTTTTTAAAATTTTAGAATGTTATGAAGAATTGTAGATTTTCTTTATACTTCAGTTATATCCAGATTATTTCACTGTCCAAGAAATTACAAATTTAATAGTTTATAAGTCTCATGCTGCAAAAAATCAGAAACGAAATTTTGTCTCTATTGTTTTGGATCAGGAATGTGAAATTTAGCTCATTAACGGGTTCGATTAGAAGTTAAAAAGCAAATGTGATCGTTTGAAACAAAATTAATTTACTCTAGAGGTCATCAAAGACAGATTGATTTAATATGCACTGCATATTAAGTTAGTTTATATGCTTAGCAAAATGCAGCTAACTGTTTATTGGATTTGTAGTAGAATGTACTATTACTTAAGCTTCTTGGAACAGTTTCATGAACTTCTTTTTAAGCGCATGTGTCAGAAAATTACCTCAATTAAAAGGTATAGAAATTAGATATTTTTTTTTGTACAATCTATAAGCATATTAAAAGTTACTATATTTTAATTTCACTTTTTAGTTAAGTATTTATTCAAACATTGTTTACTTTCTGGATACTAATATGTTTAATGTGTTAAAAGTATTTTTTGTACAACGCTGAAAAGAGAAAGAGGAAAATTTTATGAACTGAAACAGAATGTTGGCTACGCGAGCAAAGATGATGACACAAATGCTGTGTTAAGATATCATACAGAAGTAAAATTACGAAAATGTATATAATTTCAGTAAAATTGTTTTCTTATGGTAAAAAATATATTAAATATTTATAGAGTTTAATTTAAATTTAAATCATATAAAATCGAAAGGAGAGAGTGAAAATTTCAGCATTTATATATATTTATAAATACACAATATTTTTCAGAATTTTGGAATTAGTTTTTAAATGAAGGGAATCAAATCACGAATAATAATAACTTTACTGTAAGACACTGCTAAATATTGAATGATGTTCATAATATGAACCTTTACACATCATAGCAGGTATCATTACTTAAATCGTTTATATAAAAGTCGAATTAGATAAACGTCTGTAACAAAAACATATTTACAAGCTCTTAGCTTGAGAGATAAAACAAAAGTAAGACTCTGCTTAAGGAAACAAATAACACTAACAGAAGTGGAAGAAAATAAATGCATGAACCCCCTCAAAATAAATTCGAGGGCTCAAGATTATATTAAAATAGACTCGAAGTAATTTAAATTTAAATCTGAGGTAGTTAATATATTTTGTAAAGTTCAATAATAATTCTTATACTCACGGCTTAAATTCTGCTAATACTATGTCTCCTTGTGATGTTGGGCTATTAGCGAATTTTTCTTCTATAACTTAAGAAACGTTTTAATAATTTGAATTGCATGAAATTACAAATTCTTCCCTGTCAAAAAGAAACGGAATTAGGTAAATTAGATGATGAACAGAAGTGTAACGACTTTAATTAGATAAAGAGAATGATATATAAGTGAAACAAAATTGAAATTAAAGAAAAGAGAGATAGAGAATACCAGCAAGATGATATATAATTGTAGATTGAATTGAATCACTTTAATTAATCGTTTGGATTGAAGCGACTCTTAGTTAAAGAACTAAGATATGAATCTGCTGTAATCGAGAAATACATGAATCAGAAAGAGTAATTTGGTAAGCTAAGACTTTATTATAAGAATATAAACAAAGGTTGACTGAGTTAAGAGGGTTTCGATAGAGAATGACCATGTTTATTTTTTGGTAGTTAAAAATAACTAACTGTCCTGCTCTTACATATCTTCAGTTGGAGTTTTAAAACTATAGACTATTTAATTAGACTTTAAGATGGCTTAGAGTTAAATATTGAAGGAAATACGTACGAATGATATCTCTTCCGAGAGATCATATATATTACTCAAGAATATGCAATTCACTTCAGTTCTGAATTCATTAGCATAAACCTACTTTGAAAAATAGGAATGTGAGTTTGCTAGAAAAAATAGAATCGATACATTGGAATAAAATCATTCTACATGACGTGTTAAAAGTAAGAGCTAACCTTACTAATTTTTACAGTAACCCATTTACATTTCTGTTTTATTATTAGATAAAAAATTAATGTTTACTATAAATTTAATTACGATCAGTGGAACAGTAAATTACATACTCGTTCAATAACAATACTCCATACTTTTTCTCTATCGATAGTGCTGATTACTTTAAGTTTGAGCATTTTAAATTTACAGAAGACATAAAGGAATTTATAAATTACTTCCATCTACCTATCTGTTAATATTCTTATAAAAGTCATTTGTCAT
This sequence comes from Nephila pilipes, assembly GCA_019974015.1. Taxonomy (NCBI): domain Eukaryota; kingdom Metazoa; phylum Arthropoda; class Arachnida; order Araneae; family Nephilidae; genus Nephila; species Nephila pilipes. Next base: position 339,509 of record BMAW01098341.1, on the reverse strand, counting down.
TAAATCACTGAAGTATCAAATTTGAAGCTTCAAGTACTCAAAGAAGTGAGTAATTTAAGTAACTTGCTATACATTAACAAAGTTGGATAACCCTCGAATAAACCTAGATATAGTTTAAATTGCAGAGATCGACTTAATGAGCATTAAGATCCGTATCATGAGCTAATAAATTGACCCTGACGCCTGGGAGCAGGAATACATATTTGAAATCTTTGGGGATGGATTACTGATTACTTTAACGCAAGGACCGAAATTGGATGAATTTGCGTATTAAGAAACTCCTTTGAGAAAAGGAATCCCTAAATTGCATTATTAGTGATGCGAAACTTTATAAAACTAAAAGGTTCGTGATCTACTCATGTATCGATTTTTCGATTTATAACTGGATTGCTTGAAAATTGATACAGAAACATGTCGATTTATTATTACATTTTTAAAATTCACTTTCCTGTAGGTATAATATAGTGTGGTGTCCAAATAAACTTTAATAAACTGTATATTGAATATTTATCTGAATAAAAGATAAATAAAAATTCACAGAGTATGAGATTAAAAGTAATTGAGGAATGAACTCACACATCATGAAGCGTGACAGCATGTTTTAAATGAGCATTCATAATTTTAAGAAAAATGTACTGGGTAGCCTGTAAGGAGCAAAAGGTCTAAAAATATACTTATGAATAAAATAGAGTGATTACCAGATATTTAAATAACAAGCTAAATAAGTATTGCAAAATACAAGAACAAAAAAAAATAGGCTAACAACAATTACTCTGTTTGAAAGTTGTTGTTTTTTGCGAAAGAAACTCACAATTCTGACACAAAATTAAGTTATCCTTCAATTTAACTTAAACCTTAACATGCCAAAATTGCAAAATTGGATTCCTAAACTATCTTACACTTGGGTATCTGGAGCATATTAAACATTTAGTTACATTATAGAATAAATGATAACATTCAGTTATTAGAAATTCCACAGTTGAAACTTGATCTCTATTTGGAATTTAAAACTTAGTCTCTACTAATTGCATTTAAAATCTTAATTGGATCTTGGGGATAATGTTTATATTTCTGGATACTCTTGGGGTACATAAATAAAATCTCGTAATTTCTGCTAGAATATAAAATGATTATATATGAATGAAAGGATTATATGTTTATATATTTTCATGTAACCATATGTATCTTTGCACTGTTGCATATTTAAGGAAACTCTTAAAGAGTAAAACATCATTGACTAGATTTAGAAATTTACTTTAGATGAAACGAATACTGTCAATTATTTTGATCAAACTAAAGTCTCCTTGAATATAAAATTATATATTGTCTTCAAAAGAGTTTTAGCCATTGAAGATGTAATACATATTTTGGCAATAACGGTGTGATGTTCTTGATTTCAATGAAACACCTAAATATTGTAATATAAATCGTTTGCATTCAAAATACTTTGCTTAGTTTGAAGTATGTGTATATTTAGTTCATTAGTTTACCGTAATGCTCAGAAAAAATACATACCAAAATTTTTACAGAAAAATTTAAGAATAATGCATATAGTTGGTTGGTTCATTGGATTTATTTGCTAAAGCGCCATAGTTTACTAAACTACTCAAAACACTCGTTAACTTAAGAGAAAACGTGTAACTGTGATCTAGATGAAATTCTAAATGCAAAAAAGAAAGAAAACTGGGGAGATAATTGCACAACACACACATAAATTTAGAGCAAAGATATTAATGTGAGGTAAGTGTAATTAAAGTTCACGACATTCTACAGTCTTGGAGCTTCCCTTTGACGTTACCGAAAGTAATTTAGAATCACTTATTCGATTTCATCTAAAGAGAGCATATTTATGAAAAGGTCTGAAGGACATGATGGAATTGATTAAAATTAAACTTTTCTACGTATATATCTCGCTAATGACGCTTTATTCAGAAATAAAATAAAAAATCAAAATGAAAGTTTACTATTGTCTGTATTGAAAAAAATTAATCAACATAACTGATACTTTTTCTGTTATAAAACAAGTATTTCCAAAAAACACTTTCAATATCTCTAATGATGTAACAATGGCATTTATAATCATTTTCCTCGCAGATTGTAAAAATATTAAGAAAATAGTGATTTAATGGCTAGTTAACATAAATGATTAAAAGACTAAACTAATAGTTAAACTTTACAAATTAAGTATATATCGTATATGGAAATATTTTAACTCATTTAGTTCGACACCCAATTGCGGTGTTTGATCATGTTAACACAAAATAAATAGGAAAATACTGGAACCTGAAGCAATTTTTGCTGAATTGTTATTAACCATAACATATTATTATAACACATAACATATTCTTGACAGTATATTTAAATAATACAGAGAAGAAAATTAAGACATTAAACAGACTACCTCAAAACAAAGAGCCTAAATGTTATGCTGCGATTTTTATAAAAAAAAAGTAGACATCAAATGAAAATTAACATTCAAATGATGCAATTCATTACCAATCTGATAGCATTCGCGCGAAACATCACCAAATCAGCAAATGGATAGTTGACATGCCCTCCTATTATTATTTTTATTTTTTCTGTGCTTTTATGTAATACGTTTAATAGTTCTGTAGCAGATCAGGTATCGTCCTCATAACTTAACTGAGATTCAAAATTACGAGGTTCTTAGTCTATAGCTATCGTGTTGCTTCTAAGTGCGATATTAACAAACAATCAATCTGAAATCCTATTTTCAAAAGTTTCAACCAAGATATTTTGAGATCTCCTAATTTCTTTTTCGTATATAAGCTAATTTTAATTTAAACGCTCAAGCTATTGCAATAAATGTAAAAATTCAATGAAATATCACACATTGAAGAACTTCTGATTTAAATTAAACTTTTCTCATTTACCATAAGAAAATGTAAACGGGGAACAAAAAGACGCAAAAATACTCGAATGGAGGTAATTGATAAGGAAAAAACAAGAAGATGCACGATATGTTACTCGTATTATAACCTTAAGAAGATTGTAACACTGATTATTGATATTAGTTTGAGGCTGAAGACGAAATTCCTATAATCTGCTGTACAGAAGATTAGTTTTTTTATTTATTGTGAGGAGTATTTTTTGAACGAATCAATGTTTGTGCCCTGGAAATTTTGTAGCTATTCCATGCGACTTCTTTCGAGTTAAATACTTGAACATATTCCGAGGCATGTAAAGGAACGCTCATGATCAATAGCATTTTGTCTATTTTGATCATCTCAAAGCTCTTTTCGGCCATTCTAGGAAGTCTGGAAAGAGATTAAAGAGAAAAATGAGTGTTCGATTTTTCAAAGAACTTAGATGAAATATGCATATTTCTTTAAAGAAATGGAATGTTAAACTTCAAAAATGCTGAATCACCTAGAAAAGCAGTTTCCAAAGCTGTGAAAAAAAACAACCCACAGTAACTTTTTGACTGCCAATAGAAGAATATGGGGAGAAAAGTAGGATTGATGAATGATGTTTCCTAGACTTCGTTGAAGATAATCGGTTAGAAAATCAGTAAAAAATCTTGTTGACGGAAAAGAATTTTTCAACTTTCAGAAATACTAAGAAAAAAAGCTTTCTCAACCAATCACGAACACATTGTATGTTACAACTGCAATTTTTGATTCAAAGTTTCATAAACCCATTATTTAAAATGATTTTTGTATATGTACATTTTTATTAAAGGTATAGTAAAACGTCCATAAATGAATGTATTGGAGTTTTGAACATATTTTTCGATAAAAGAAATTAAACAACTGCAGCTCACTTACTCTACCCATAGCTATGGAATGAAAATAAATAAATAATAAATTCAGTTGAAAACAGTAAGAAAAGACTTTGGGTTGGTTTGAATTTTTTAAAATTTGCTTCGTACTTAAAGTTCTGAATCACATTTAAGGCTTCAAATTTTATACCAGACAGGTTTTTTTAAAATTTAATTAGTGCAAGAAGTAGTTTTAAAAAAAATAAGAATTCTGTTGTTTTTAACTCGAAAAGGGAAAGAAAAATAAATTAGAAAAAGAAAAAGTTTTAAGAAAATTAATCAGATTTACAATAATGTTACTGTTAAATATTAGTGTTAAATTATCTCGTAATTACAATTTTGTTATCTGATTAATGTAAATTAAGTTAGACTATTTGGGCACAGAACAAAAATAGATCAAGTACACATTTTGATAGCAAAAAAATGAAATGAAAGTAATTTTTTCAAATGATTTTCCAGTAAAAGAGCGTAAAATAAATTTAATACAGATAATTTGTAAGCAAAGTAATCGCTACGTGATTTTTAATCAGTAAGATCGTTCTATAGAATGACAAGAATACTTTTTGCATTTTCAATGATGTACTAATTGTAGCTTCTTTATTATATCAGGAATATAACATGTTCCTCACTGTAATATTGAGCAAACATATATAGGATGAATATGAAAATTTATTAGACGAAATCAATCTAATAAAAATATTTTAATCTTGATTGTGAAAAATTGCTACAAGGCAAAAAAAAATTCAGTGCTGTAATTGTTATAAGTTTAAAATTTTCCTGAGTTCAACAGTTATATTTTTCATAATGCTACAACTGTAACAGATAAATCGTTGGTAGATGTTTCGTTAGTTATGTTTACCTAATACATATATGCATCTAAGTAAGCAATTTAAGAAAAATTGTCACAAATTTTGCTTATGAAGCCAGATAAATGCTTTTTTAATTTCTTAGAAAACAATACTTTAAATGTGTTTTCGGAGACTACATGACTAAAGGGAAAGAAACACAAAATCAATAGTATTTTCGTTCACTTAAACATCAATTTTGTCAAGAAAAATAAAAGAAAAAAAGTGAGAAGGAACAAAATGGAAAAAGTAAAATGTCAATTTGAGAAAAAGATGCAAAAATGAAGTATTTAAATAAATTAGTTTTTATTTTTCTATTTTTTTCCCGATCAAAACTCCACTTCAGATAACTTTAAAAGTTACTTTCTTCGCAAAAGCTTTTGATATTGTGATTAACGTGTCAGTTATTTTCTGACATAAAAAGTTAAATACTTAAAATATAACTGAGGCGAGCTATATAGAACGTAAAAAGTGACACTTATTACGAATTTTCTTAAAAAAGAGAGAGAAAGTATTACCCTTTTTTCTCTCTTCACGTTTTTTTCCTTCCACCTTCATTTCTATTTGAGAGGCATTTTCTTAAAATAATGATTAAATAATAAAAATAATCATATATAAACCGCTCAATGTAAACAAAATATAATTACAGCTGAAAAACTACATTAAAAAGAAGGCAGGAAGCCTTTGAAATTAAAGTTTCTTACTTTTTTAAAATTCTACAGATTAAATTCACTCAAAGTTTTAAAATGGTAGCAAATATATGCAAGTTTTATTTCCGAGTATCCCACTATATAAAGGAAAATTGAAAAAAATTATAAATGATACAGATTTCATAATTTTCTGTTTCCATTTCAATTCAAAATAACAATACATGTGTAAATGTACTTTAGAATTTTTCTTTATTTTTGTGATATTCTTACAAATTTTATATCGTTCTTAAAATTAGATAATTGATATAAAAATGTTGAAAGAAAATACACAAGCAGAGTGAATATTATATCAAAACAAAAATGAATGTGAAGATTTTTATTAAAATATTATTTTTGATTATTTAGAGAGATTAAAATATATCTTAAAAATACATAAATATTTTGAAAATACTTCGAAATTTTATTGACATAACTAGGTGCACGCATACATATATATATATATATATACCATTGTCCTAATCCAATGACTGTATTAAATACTTTTAAATCCATTTGGTTTATTATATTGAAAGGATTTTCTTTTTTCAATTATTTCTTGATGATTTTTTTTTTTTGCATTCTC
>BMAW01098341.1:300989-333211 GCA_019974015.1 Nephila pilipes | reverse complement strand
ATATATATATCCATATATATATATATATATGGATGGATGGAAGGATGATTGTTTACATCAAATTTAATAAATGTTAGGTAGTACATCTTTCTCCTGACAGTGTTTATTGTTTAATATCAGTGAGATTGCATTAATTGAACAGATTAAGAGTCTTATACTATTGTCATACATTTCTGAAATGAGACTACTATCCTAGGATCAAATGGCAACACGTAATATCTTATTAGGTAGAACAGTATCATACATTTCTTAATTAAATGCTTTGAGGGTGTCTTTTTTATCATTCTGTATTATAACTGTGTACATTAATGTTAATTTTTTAATTATAACGGGTTTTTTTTTTCAAGAATATTTTGCGGGAAAAATATTCTTGTATATATATATATATATATATATATATATATATATGGGATGAGAGTAGTGATGATATTTCCCATAGTTTTTTTTTCTCTTCTTTTCCTGTAGACCTGATTTCATCAGAGTTTCTTAATTGCTGTTAAAAATATATTACTTGAACAAAGCAATCTCTTCATATTCTTAATCTTGCTAATTGAAAATGTTCCCTTAAGATTTTTTTAGTCAAATGATACAAAAGTTTATGTGTTTGATCTTTAGTTAATAATATCATTGTAGTTTTTTAGGTAACTCTTATGTTTGTGCATATTTTGTTTATATATTTATACTCTTTTGAATTTTATACATTTGACATATTTTCAAAATGTACAAAATTCCAAAGAGTAAATATTTAACAATATATATACTAAACGAATTCTTGTAAAATGTGGATGTTAAAAACTAGCTAGAATCTGTATTAAGCCACTTCTTCCATGTAATTTTTTTAAAAAAATATCAGGAACATAGCTTTGTAAGAGATTCTTTGAAATGAAAGTTAAAGACTAGTTTCAAAAATCTCTTCATAAATTTCCAAAAATGCATTCCAATAACATTAAAAGAAGCTTACACAGAATCCTTAAACTCACAAAATCAATCTCCAACTGTGAAACTAAGCCTACAGTAATTGAATCTGTAAAAATATTCATTTTAAAATTGTATCTTACAATATTTATGTATTTAATATTCTTATGCTGAATTTAAACATTACTAAATATTGGTTTAAATATGTTCGTTTCTACATTATTGAACAAAATAGTAGATAATGTCAATACTTTTTCCGAGAGAAATTTCCAATTACCTATTAAATCACACCCAATCAAAATAGAATTTCAATTGAAATTCAGCATTAAAAGGATACTTATATTTACATTAGTGTTCCCAAACTCAAGTTTTTGACAAATAAAATTTATTTATTTTTGTATAAGCAATTTTTTTATTAAAAACAAATTCATGTAGCTTTTTTTTTCTCTGTGCATAAAATACAAGAGCTAAAACTCGAATACTCAAACTACAAGTAGCAATTTCACAATGAAAAATGTTGCGTGCTAAACTATTTCGTCAAAGAATAAATTTTCCGCCCATGAAGTTCCAGTGTTCTTGACGCGAAGAGCAAGAGCTTATCCAATCCCTGGATCGACCACTTTACGGTCGAATGGAAGCCAAAGTTGAAAAGTGGAGAAAATAACTTTTTGCAGCTGTTGTCAAATACTTCGTGCGTACCATTGGTTTTTCCCCGCCGTCTTATATCCCGAAGCGTACATGAATAACGATTCCATATTTTTTAGCCTAAAGTGTTTTATGAATGTTCGAGTAAAGAGCTCCAGAAAAAACAAACAAGCAAAACACATCTTTCTAGGAAAGTTTCCAGATGTCGCGTTAGAAAACAAATGTTAAGAATCTTAGATAAACTGTCTAAAAGAAAAGCGTTTGCTCCTTGAATATTAGTAACAATGTAACCGTTGATATCTGGAGCAATAAAATTCTGAGTTTAAACATGTATGCACGTTAGAATGTTTTGGAAAGTAATAATTCTTTGCTGTGAATATTGTGAGATGGTTTTCCTTTTGAATTGCTTAAATCTCTTATCATTTCCCCTTTTTTTGAGATAACTAATCTTTATATAGTTAGCAAAGGAGAATGATTTAATCCATAAATTTCTGAAATTTTTTAATTTTGAATTGAAACTTTTCTGAGAACTACAAATTTATGAATGATAGGAAAAACGTCAAAAAATGCATTGTTTCAAGAATGAAATGGAAATTGATGAGCTGTGTAAGGCAATCTTGAATGATTTTATAATAATAGTTTTAGGTATTATATGCATGTAAAGGAAAAATTTAATAAAGGTTAAAAAGCTAAGCCTTATAAAATATGTAAATTACGTCGATCTAATAAAGTATATCTTAAAGCTGTAAAGATAAAATATATCTAAAGAGAGCTGTAAATTTATCTCTTTTACTCTCTTTAATAATACTAAATTTATCTCTTTTAATTTCTTTAATACTCTAACTTTTACTTTGTTTACACTGAAATGATCTTCCGACAATTTTTTGTTACATTTATATTCACTCTTAAATCAATTGATCAATGTAAAATAAGCGAAATGGTTCTATAATAAGATTTTTATTGCAAGAAATAGTACTAAAATGTGTGTGGGTGTGGGTGCGTGGGTGGACTTTCTATACGTATCTTTCAAAATTTCATTTAATTAAAATTTAAGTTTATTCAATATACTGAAAGTATTTTTAAAAAGTATTTAAGATACCGAACATTTAATATGCACATAAATATGTAAAGATTAAGAATATGTATATTATATATATATATATATATATACACCTCAAACTCTGCAGAGCAGATCAGAGTAACTTATTCAATTGAAAGGAACTATCTCTTTCATTTATCGATAACCAATCTGCGTTTATTATATCCCAAGAAAGAGTAAAGTTATTAAATTCAGAACACTTAGCATTGATAAACTTTGGCATAGTAATTTAATGCGCGTTTTGTGATTTCAGTAATCTTTTAAAATCTACTCTTTTCAATTGATGTCCTCATTTTTTCTGATGATTCTAGTAAAATAATTGTATCATATATGTTTTTAAAATAAAGAAACAGTATTAACTAGGTTTAAGATCAGTTGTTATGCAGTTATTATTGTCCATGAGGATTGAGAATGTTTTCATATCAAAAGAAAAGCTATTATTATTTAAAATCTGCAATAGAAACATCTTATACCTACTGATTTTTTATGAGAAATCCTGAATATATACAACTACTATTCCACTTTCTAAAGAAATATTTTATTAACTGAAACAAATAATTCATTTTGACTTTAATCAGGAAGATTTAATGTTCCTACAATATTTCTGTATCGTAAATCTTGTTTAGAATTTAATCAGATAACTCGACTAATAGAACTAAGTGAAGACCTTAGGAAAATGCAAAAGCTGATTAAAATTAATACGTTTACATTTACATGTTTAATACTTCGTAAGTTTGTAATTCCAGTTATAGGGATTAAAGCCAGTAGAAAGCATAGTTAATCCTCTGCTACTTAAATCAATGTTCATTTTAATAAGTTCAAACTAAATTCAACAGTTTCGCATAGAATTGAAAGCCCACTTGTTGAAACAGGTCAGAATAAATTGACAGAACGCACATGTGTACATAAACCAATGTGTATTAACAGTTTCCCTACAGTTTGCGATTTGAATATTTGAATTTATATATATACTACTCTCTCTTTCTCTCTCCTTAACAGAATGTTAACTAATTCTTAAGCAGATTGTTTGCATACATTTAATTTGTTTGTAGTCAGAAAATTTCTATTCTATCACATATACGCATTTATGCATTTTACCACAGAAATTATCTTAACACATATGTATTAAAAATACACTGATAAATATAAGTTACTAATCAACTAATTAATAGATTAACAGCTGATAAGTGTTAGAAAATAATATATAGATACCATCACATATTAATTTACGTAACAAGTAATGTCAAATTTCAACGTAATTTGCGAACTGATTATTGAAAGGGTTAGATTTTTGTTTTAAAAGTTATACCATCGGTAACCATCTCAAGAGCATATGAAAGGTTACAAAGATCAACAAATGAGTGATCAATAAATAAATGATGATTCTACATAAAATGAGCGACTATAAAATGAGCGATCAGGATCAACGAAGATTTAAAATGGGCAGTTCGCTTTATTTAAAGAACAACAGGATATTCTTCTTGAGATGAATTGTAAACTGCGATGTAAAATGTATTACCTATGACAACAGAAAACGATTGGGATAGGGGATTAACCGTGGTGAACATGCAGAGCATACACCGAGCACATCTCTACATAACCAAAAGATTATGGTGATTGTAATGTGTAGTGCAAGGGGTATCGTCCATTATTAATTTTTAAGGTAAGTGTGGGCAATAACTGATGATTCACATTGCCATGAAATTCAGAAAATGCATAAAAGATTGGTTCCAAAAGCCCTCCATCAAATAACAGAAATGAACTCATTCTCCTTCAGGATTAATCCTGGCCCTATGTGGATCAAATAATCGTACAAATGCTTAACGAGTTAAATTATGAGATCATGCCTTCTCCTCCATGCTCATCTGATTTTTCACTAACGGATTATCTTTTATTTCACAGTTTAAAATATTACGTACGAAAAAAGACCTTCCGTAATATGATTAAGGTTGAAACATCCTATACAAATTTAGTGTCCTCCTATGACGTAGTATTTTTTAAAAGTGGAATCAATTTAATGGAAACGCCTTTGCAAGAGTACGTTCAAGCGAATGGTGCACATCCTGATAAACAAAATGCTTACTTAAAATTAAAAACCTATTATTTTTATCTTAATGATCCTACAATACATATTATACGGCTTTATAAATGATATAGGGATCTTAATACACTTTTCACATTATGAATATTTCTTGGAAAATTTTCCTCCTTCGGAAACTTACAGAATCTTCCTAAACACGCTGATCCTTCTAAACGTAATACCCTAACCTCTCACTTAAATTTTTCCGGGCTATTTTATTAAAGGAAATCGATAACGTTGAATATGAGAAGAGTGCTAAAAACTGCAAAAAATGAAAAGAAAATTTACTTCGGATTATGGTAGTCGGATGATATTTCAAGGAGAGTAAGAAGCCTTTTTTGCTTTGACTTCTAATGAATAATACATAAGCAAAAATATTCTGATCGATAAAAATGATTTGCCCCTCCAGAAAGTGTAGATGATTAACAAATTGTTTGCGCATATTTGGGGAATCACACTAGCATTCTTTAAATTTTTATATTTTCTTGTTTAAATACAATAAAAGGCTTTTATGAAGAAAAATGCAATTATTTAATTTATAGTACTGCTCAAGAAGCAAGCAGGATAAATTTAAAAGTTGTGTAATATTTTGAATTACTTTTTGAAATCGTAGTTGAAAGAAGGAGTTTTTAGAGGAAGGAGACAAGATTTCTAAAATAATTTTGTAACTTTCAATACAGTGAATATTAATTACTTCTTATTTACTTTTTACAATTTTAATTTTAAAGTATATCTTAGAAAATAATTTGATTAAAATGTAATTGAAATTTTACTAAATTTGATTTTGTATAATTCTATTTAACCATCCTAAATGAAGGAATTTCCTTTGAGTTTCGGGTATGTTTTTTGTTGAATGAAATTAGGCATTCTTCATTTGAAAAATTTTAGACAGTTTCTGTTTAAACTTTTACAACACTAGAAAATCTACAGTACATAATAGAAACGTATTTTCTCAAGAGAGAATGACAGCTGAATTAGTGAGACTTAAAAGTGCATAAAGAAGGATTAACTCATCATAATAAGATTCATCTTCTCAAATACCAACCTTCCTTACTTGGGATATATCATTTAGGGATTAACACCACTCACAAGAGATTAACACACAATTATCGACTCCCAAATATGTAACTTGTTGTAACGAAAGTCCATATTATCCTTTATCCCTCCAATTTTTATTCCATTTTATCAATTATGCTCAAAATAAATTAAAATGAAATATTATATTTCATAATACTATGTAAAATAACCTTAAAGGATATATTACAAAAATTATAGAAGTACTTATGGCTTTTACATATATATGTATATATATAACTAATTATTGTTGTTATTGTTATTACTTACTCATATATATTACTCACTTTACTTCTATATATTATATTGCCCAATAATGATAAACTTTTATTCATGGTTTTAATAATTCCCTACTGAAATATGTTCGCAAGATGGAAAAAGTATTTACAGTGATAATCCTAATAGAAAAAAATTTGTATAATTAATTAATCAATTTGGCGTGAGAGTATAATATACATTTTATATAACAAAAACTATATTTTTTTAAAAAAATTAATACAATATCTTTTGTCATGTATTTCGAATATTAAACTAAAAGTTCTTAAAAAGCCAAATAAAATCTCTATTTTTCAAAACATGCTAATATTCTTTTGTAATTGAGTAAAAGTATCTGAAATCAGGATGAATAAAGCTGTAAATTTCTTTTAAACATGATTCATTTTATGCAGAAAAATGAGAAACAAGATTTATTTATGTGTTAATTTTTCAAATTTTATTGAAAAGAAATAATAAAAGCAAATATTTTCTTTTTTTTAAATGCTTAGCGTATACAATTAAATTCTCCTTTTATAATAAAATGTATTCATCACAAAAACCCTAGTTTATAATTATGAATTTGACATCAAATCCAGGAGATATTTAAAAAAAGGAATTGATCCCGTTTAGCATTTGTTATAAAATTGAAAATCCTTTTTTTACAACATCGATGATACAAAAACAGTATAAAACTTTTAAATTGTTCTTTTTATTCAAACATTATAGTAAAATATGATTAACAGCATTCTTAATTTTAATACAAACATCTATTTGAACATATAATGTTTAAAATTATTTTTATGAATCAAGCATCATTCTAGATCTATTTATCTGTCCAAGTTATGTCATCATAATCTCTCAAGCAAGCACAACTACATTAAACCTGATGTAAAATAATTTCTAAACATCATCTATAACAAGCTGAGGTCAGGGTAATATATTCTTTGAAATTCCAATTACTGTATAGTCTCTTCGAAAATTCACGAAGATTTATTAAGCGAATGCGAGGTTCCAAAATACAACACCTACTGAGCTGTTTAAATTGTGATAATTCGGAAGGCTTTCCCCACAACTTCATTAGTTTCTACGCCAAGAGTTTGAAATTTAGTTAACTCTAAGCGCAGCATTTCCTATGACTAGCGAATTTATTATCAACAGCGGAAATTTAAAACAAAGGTCATTTTGTATTTCGGCGAGTAAATATAAGTTAAAAATACTGTCTCAGGATACTTTAGTGTGAGGCGATAGTTTTGAAGCTCAGGTCATATTTATTAATTGCTTGGGACAGCACTCAAAGTGAATTAATTATTTTGATTTACGTTTAAAAATATTATGCAAAATTTTAAAGTAAAACTTTTAGCATGCTGTGAAATTAAGTTTAATCATAATGTACCGATTGTCACTTATTTTTAATGACGATTTAGAAGCTCATAAACATTGAATTTTGTAAAAATATGAATCATATTAGACCATAACTTTCTTTAACGTGCAACAAAATATTTTTATGTATTTGATATTATGTTTTGATAAGTGAACAAAAATACAGCAGAGGGTTCATTGGAAATTCTATTATACAAAATTTATGGTTTAACTTCTATACAAGCAACATAGTTATAATCCAGCTATAAATTTAATTAACAATACACTCCTGCTAAAACAATAAGAACCTAAATATTCTGATGCATTATAAAACAGTTATCTTAGAAATTGATTTATAAATGTATTGAAATACAAGGTGGCCATAATTAAACTGACAATGTTCAGAATGTTCTGTAGCGCGATCTAATTGCGAAAATTACGCCAAACGTTGCAGGAAGATTAAAAAATATGAGGGACGAAGAATTCTAAAAAAAAATAATTCCAAAAGTCATCACTAAAGGAATATGTGGCGCTGTGTAATTCAAAAGAGAGTTCTTAAAAAGGCACAATCAATACTAAAATAAATGCACCTTTTATTTATCCCATTTAATATTTTAATTCAATTTCAATGAGGCAACTTTTTTTCAAAAAAGAGTGAAAAATTTACATAAACACTGATAAAATCTCTTTATCTGCAATTTCATTTACTGAGTCCCAAGGAAAGCAGCAGAAGTTCTTTATTCAAATTTCATGTTCCATCCTTTGGCACAGGACAGGCTTCTTAGGCTTTAAAAGACAATGACCAATTTAAAGACCTTTCTGAACAACTGGATTAACAGTTACGTGCATTGTCTCCTTCTTTAGTCGAGTGGGCATTACTTGTCAAATTCTTTTACTTCAACTAGTCCAACACAACAACCACTTTTCATGCTCTTAGAGAGCACAAAAAATACATAAAGGTAACGGTCCTGTGTCAGTTAATGGTTTAAAATCAATGATTGTGAAGTGTGAGAAAACAGGTTCTCTGAAGGTTTGTCAGGAGAGGACGGAAACCGTATACCACAGAATACACAATCGAAGAAGTTGCAACAACGATTGTCGAAAGAGAACAAGAAAATATTACTGCCTGCAATGTTAAAGGATAGTATATCATGGATTGTACTGGAGATTCCTGCTGATACATTACTTTCTGCTATTGTGAATGCTGTTCACAGAATACATATGTAATTTTCAAAAACAGGCGGCCCCACTGAACATGCTTTGAAAGAGCTAAATGAAATGTAATTTTATTTCAGTATTGATTCTGCATTTTTTAAAACTCTCTTTTCTATTACACTGGACCACATACTCCCCTTGTGGTGACTTTTGGAATTTTTTTTCTAGAATCCTTCATTCCCGGTCCTTTTTGATCTGTTTACAGCATTTGGCGCAATTCTTGCAATTAGCTCGTGCTACAGAACACTCTGAACACTGTCTTATTTTTATGTCCCACCCCCCTGTATTTTGTTTTAATAAATAATGTATGATTTAAACATTCCACACACAAATTATGAATAAAAATGATTTCATTATCCACTTCAAATATGTAGCACAAAAAATAAACCAAAGAAACGTTTCTATTTGAATAACAATTATTCATGTTATATAGCTTATTATAGAGAAACTATGTCTTATTCCTAACATGGTTATACAAAATACATAAATATAAACAGCACTTTAACAATAAGCAGATCAAAATATTTTGAGTCTTATATCGATATTAATGGGGCTTTTTAAAGAGCTTTTTTTCAATTCAAATATATTCCTTTTTATACGTATAAGAAACAAAATATGTTCAGAATTTCATTTTTAAAATTTTATTTGCAAGTATATTGCGTGATTAATTTACCTTCCCCGAAGTTAATGAAAGCAATTGAAACATATCTTTTTCTTTTATTATTTTACTACATTCTACACAATAACAAAAGGAGAAAAATAAATAAATGAAACAAAGTATCTCTCAAGGTAAAATTTATAGATAAATGTCATAAAACTCTATAAAGACTTAGATTTAAATTAAATTTTATTATTGTAACGGATATTGGTTCGGGTAAAGATTTCTATGTATAAAAATATAGGGCTGGTAAAAAAATAATTCTGACAGAAAATAATGAATAGAAACATACACTACTGAGATATATAAGTTGAAAATAAGTTCTAGAGCAACTGAAGAAAATAACATCAAACAAATTAAGTAAGTGATATGATGTTGCGAACCCTTGGATCTTTATAACAGCTGTTACTCAATTTCGTATTGAAATCATTAACTTTTATGTTGTTTTTGCGAAAATTTTCTCTTATTCTTTCAGAAGAAACCTTTAGCAATGGAATAAGATCAGTAGTTGATGTTTTCGCTTTTTATTTGTAAAATTTTCTTTTTCCATTAACGGGTTATTACATTCGAACTAGTGTATCATAAAAAAGATGATCGTGACTTAGAGTGAAAAATGTAAGATTAAGCATCATATGTTACTAAGTGTTAGCCACATGGTTTCATTCTTTATTCAGATAAAAGTATATTCAGATTTAATTCAATAGAACTGTGAGGAAGATTTTCTTTGCAATTAGCGAGAGTTTGGGTAAGCATGTTACATTGTTATATATTAACAATGTAACATGCTCACGCACACATATTCCCTTTCGTATTCAAATCATATGTATACAAATGTTTTATAATTTTCCAAAGATTGAAAGAGTGCAAGTAATATTTTTATTCAAAAGTTGTTAAATAACGAGAACCATTAGTTATTTTTGAAGGTTTATCGGTCTCTCTCTCTCTCTCTCTCTCTCTCTCTCTCTATATATATATATATATATATATATATATATATATATATATATATATAATTATGCACTTAATTATTAACACTTTAAGAAATATCTCTAAGAATTAGCAATGCTACTTCTTTTGTCCAACATGTTTGCTTAAACTCTACTTGTCGCTTATATATTAACTAATTAGTGATTAGAACTCAGCATGAACGATAAATAATGGCCAAATAATTAGCAAGGTAAAACAATAGAGGTAAGTTCTGAAAGAATGAAAGATTCCTGTTATTGATTTTTATCCTTTGGTAAAAGACCACGTGAGTGAAATATTGGTAGTGCAAGCAATTTAAAAGCACTTTCGGGAGAAATGAGGAGATATTTTCCTGACAAGTTGCTGAAAAGAAACAAATAATCTTTCGATACAATGATTAATATAGTCATATGGAAGGGAAGAAAGTCCCTTTCAAAATTCTTCAAGTTTTCCAAGAGTTCCTGAATTGAAAGCTGGGTTACAAATAATACATTATTATGATAAAAGTTGAAGGGATGTTGTTTTTTGATACAGAAATTATAAGAATATTTGGACTTTTTCACATATCAAAAGTTTGAAATTTGTTCAATTAATCAATCTGAAAATTAAAAGTAATGATAAAATTGAAAATTTATTGACTTGAAAATTTGAATCATTTAGTATTAAAAATATGGAAATTAAATATTCGGTCTTAATTTTTACTATTTATTTCTCTGTGTATTGATAACATTTTTCAATTCTGATAGGTATATGCAAGTTACAATGCTTGGGCCATGGAAAAAATGAAGTTCTGTTAGAGACACATTAATTTAAGATACGGTAAACGATCTCACCTCATTTTGTCTTGATCGAAACAGCACATTTGAGTTGAGTCATTGTCATTATTTTAAATAACATTCTAATTTGACTCAAATCGAGAAATAATATTTTTTAAAATCTTTTAGAATAAGGTGAAGGATATTTGTACTTAAGTAAGTTTTATATATTTAGTCTTTAAATTCTAAATCTTAAATCGATTAGAAGTATTTTATCAAATAATTCTATGATTTAAGATTTAGAATAAATCAAATAATTCTATGATTTTGAATTAGAATCATAGAATTATTTGTTTATTTATCAAATAATTCTATGATTCTAATAATTTCATGACATAATTCTAATATATAAAATTATATCTTATATAATTATACTAGGATTTTCTTCTTTTCGTATTTATCGTTGCTGTGAGTTCCTTTTCACCGAAAAAAATTGATTTTTTTTTGTTTTGCAACAACTAGTCAATTTTAAACAGATTTATTTCTTATATGAAGTTATAGCTATTTTAAATTACTTTAAAATTTTTATTATTCCTATTTTTACTTTTCAGAGATTAAATATTATTGCTGATATAACAAAAACTTTGCTATTGTTTTCAAGAAATATTTTTTCTGAACATTTTTGAAAATTATCACTAAAATATTCAGTTAACAACAATATCACTTGCGAGAAAATAAAAATATTTCCGTCCGGTTAAAAATTACTAGTAATGTATAAATCAAGCTTAATCTACGTTATATTCTTAAAAAATTAAGCTAAAGACTCTAATTAAGAGTCATAAATATTTTATTATTGATTACTTGAAACCCAAAATAAAACATGAGGTAATAAATCATTTTTAATTTAATGTATGCAGTTCACATTAATGAGTAGACTTAATACAAGTACAAATGGTATTAGACCTGTAAAATTAAATTCATTAAGTCCTTATAATAATGATGATGAGATTTTCTTCTTGATGTGATGTTAAACGAACTGAACGCTATATGAAGAACTCGAGAAACTTAACCCATGAAATTCGATACATTGTTGCAGTTCACCTGTCATTATAATTGCTGATGTTTAGATAGTAACTATTATAGACAAAATGTGTTCACACATGTACAAATCAAGTGAGTTCGAAATATAGTGACTGTCCAGCAACTGAGAGACATTGCTTGCAACTTGTATTCACGCATTAAACTGTAAGTGGATACCATCAGGCAATTCTCATAAACCTAACACAGAACCGAAGCTCTTATAATTTCATGACATAATTCTATTTTATCGATGCACATTTAATTGCACAAGTAGTGAATACAAACAGAATCAGGTGACTATCTAAATTGTAGTACTATATATATATGTGTGTGTGTGTCATATTTATATCAGTATGAATATTTTAATGGTTATGTAGATTTTTATCACTGAGTATAACAAATTAAAACTATATTTAAATGATACTGTTAAAAATGAAAAACACTCTTCTCATATTTTTTGCATTTTTTGTTTGGTTAAAAATACATTTTTTATAATAAGTATATGTTTCGATGTTCAAAAATGTTATTGTAATACACTGTGTTTAATTTTTTTAATATAATTAATAAATATATTTAGTGAATATTCCATGTAAATAAATTACCTGCGATTTAGGATAAAATAGCAGTTACAATTTTTATTAAATAAAAACTTGTTTTTCTTTCATTTTGATATCATGATTATATCTTGATATCGTGTATATGATTTTTGAGGATAATCTAAAAACCCAACGAAAAGTTTTCAAAACTGGTAAATACAGTAAAAACATCAAGTCATCATAGATTGGTTATTGCAATATGTTTAAGACTACTAAATTAATATTATATTAAAAGCTGTTACAGCATGATTTTAACCTGAGAAAAAAAATATATGAGATGATTCAACAAAATATAGAACATCAATATACAATTAAAATATACATACAATACAACATTAATATGCAATAAATATAATTTTTGATCCAATTAAAAATATTAAAAGTATACTTGCCGTATTCAGTACTTACCTTTCATAGATTTAGTGATGAATAAGTAAAAACCCGTAAACGTATTTTTGAAAAGTGAAAAACAAAATTAAGTTGTTATATACATACTTTCCCCCTAAATCATTGCATTTTCTGAATAAAATAAGTTGTATATGATAAAAAAAAAGTTAATTTTATTACTTACCTCTCAAGGTTCTAAATGTATAGTTATTCTTTCTAGTAATTTGTTAAGAAAGAAATGTAAATTAGTTTTGAATACGTGTATTTATTTTATGAGCAGAAAATTATTCAGTCTCTTCTTATGGCGTAACAGAAACATAATATCATTTTCGAGAACTGAAATGGAATTCGCAAAAAACGACCTTTCAGAAATAAAATTAATTCAAACAGATATTTGTAACATGCATATATGGACCAGTATTTTAAGGTATAATTTAACAATTGCGGATGATAAAAAAGACCTATGAAAAAATTTCGCAATCGATTATTCACTATTTGGTACCTATAAACTGTCGAAAAGAAATTGATTGCAGAGCATTCCAAATTCCCCTACCGAAATATTTTCTTCAAAAACATAACCCACAGAAGTTTATAAATGAAAAATGAAAAAAATGAATTTCGATATAAGTGACATATTATCAATTTTATTGATAAATGTCTTCGAAATGCGTTAACTTATCCGAAAATGAAAATATAACATTTCAAAAAAACTTTTTAAAGTTTATGCAAAAAATAAATCAAATAAATACTTTTTTTTATCCATTAAATATTTTTTGAGAAGTTAAATCGCTTTACTCACCACTGAAGAAGAAGAAAACTTCAAGACACTGATAAATCACTCTCGATCAGAGATGAATATTTGCAAGCATCTAGATAAAAAAAAATCTGTATTAAATTTTTTTCATAATCAAAAGTTTTCAAGCTAATAATAATTACTTTTAATACACGAAAGTAAAATACATTATATATAAAATCAGTTTCAAAAAAAACTAAAATAGCAAATCATTTTAAAAAAACATATCTTAAGGATATCATAAACTAAGCAAAAACCGATAAAATTCAGCTTAGATTACAATATCAAAGTACAATTTTACATTATTTTTAAATGCAATGAAGTCATTGAAATACGTGTATTAAATCCTATGTTTTGTTTCAAGATATTGCTCATTAAATTTAGGCCTCAGAAGCCTGTTATTTGTTTTGGTTATTAATTTTTTTTTTAAATTAAAAAAAGAATGGTATTCATTGAAAGTACTTCTAAAAGCTTCTAATTTCTGATAATATTTTGAATGAAGAAAATAAAAAATACTACTTCATATGAAATTAAGTTTGACTAAAATAAAATATCTTATAATGCTGAATCGAAAATTATATTTCGCCAGAACAGTATTAGTAAGAATTTATAAATTAGTTAAAATATAATTTCAGAAAGAGTTCTGTCATCATTTTAAAAATTCACCAAAACTCACTCAAATAATTAACGCTATTTGGGAAGATCTTTCAATTTTATCCATTACTAGTTCAAATGAAAGGGAAAAAAGTTACAAAGTTTTTCATTTAGAGAGAACAAAAAGTATTTCAGATGTAAATAACTTTGAAAAGGAAATAAGTTCTTAGTTCTGAAAGAAAAGTTCTTAGTTTTGGAAACTACTTCTGTATCCCTCCTGCTTAAAACCCAATTATTTGTGGTAGTTTCTTTAGTAAATTTGAATATTTGTAAAAAAATATGGACACTTAACCAAATTAGACATATTTTTGAACTTTTATTACCATAAGCACATACTTATGAAAAATTGATTTGACGACATGACAGTAACTTAATCTATTCCAAAACTATTTTCGCATATTGTTAACTTGAAGAAGAAAAATGTAAAAATCAAAAATTCACGAAATAAACTAAAAAAAAAAATGAAATCTTATTCATGTACGTAAAATTATAATGAATACATTCAACAAAAGGAACAAAATATTTCAATTAAATTTTGAATAATTAAAAAAATTTATTCAACATTCCGAAGCTTAAAATAATTTAAAAAAAAAAAAAACATTACATATGCATTAGATTTGATTTAGAATTGGAATTTAAAGTTATTGGATTCTTAAGTATATTGAAAGTACTTTCCATACCATATAATTAAAAATTTAATATCGGATTAAATATCTTCAAAAGCATCTTAAAAATAATTTATTCAAAATACGCAAGAAAAGTATTTTTACAGTCTTTGCAAAATTAGTTTCTTCAAATCCTAATGTTTTTAATGAGCTTAATAAGATGAAAAATGCCAAAGAGTATGTGTGTGTGCACATTTTCACAGCATTTAACAAAAGTTAAGTTAGCCATGCTATTTAATTAATGAAAACTACTGGCTCAAGAAGCATAAGAATGATGAACAAAATTAATTCTTACTTCTTAATCAAAATTGAATCAAGCGAGAAATTTAAGAAATAAATTTTCTCTAAAGTGGCAGCTATGCAAAAAAAAAAAATGTTTATCATAAATGTTATTTTTGCAGTTGCTGTTTTATGATTCAGCAGATAACGCTTACTGGATACTGACTCAGAATTTTTTCAAAAGTTTGTAAAATATTTGAAAGAAAAACAAAGAAGCATTCAAAGCTCACTATATTTGCCAGACGTTTTAAGCCCTTTGAAAAGAGCGAAAAAAAAGTTAAAGTCAAATTCCCGTTTCACATTCTTTTCAAAAAGTCATTGTGTCTGTTACATCTGAGCAATTAAGGTCGTAGTCCACAAAGTTATATTTGCTCTTTCTTAGAAGTTGAACTTCAAAAGTGCAGATGTGGTCTTAAGGGGTTTTTCTTTGTTAAGGCACGTTTTCTACCTGTTTTATCGTCACAGAATGTTACGTTCTCTTTTTTTTTATGTCGAAAAGAAATTTCAAAATGCGCTTCACGTTTTATTTTTTCTCCAGTAAAATAGAATTTGAAAGTACGCATTTTACTATCTCTCTAATTGTAAGGATTCAGTTTCTCTTAGGAGAAGAAATAGGATTTATATACATAGATATAATTATTTTCTCTCTTAGAATTAATTATGAGTAAAAAACATCTGTTTTTAGGAAACTTTCGTTTTTATAAGATGTTTACGAACTCAGGAGACTCTACAAAACAATGAAGATATAAAAACCGTTTCTCTAATTCTGAAAAAGAGGCAACGTTTTATAATATTGTATAATTGATATATTATATGCATTATTCAAGTTGTGACTTAAATTTTGTTCTGAAAATACATGAATATGTTTTAGACTTATTTTGGCCCTAAGTTATCATGCGATATTTCTGTTTCATTATGACTAAAAATTGAAACATAATTTTGATCCAAAGTAAAATAATTTTTGTCCAACATTTTTCTAAGCAAATTTGTCTTATAATCTTAAGATATGATATATATGGACCCATTTTAAAAAATTTGGCGTTTCTGTTCAAAATAATTATACCATTAGCTACTGATTTTGACATTAAAAATATGCCTCTTTTGGAAGAAGGGTAATGGAAGAATTTCTACGATATGTTTCAAAGCAAAATTCCCGTGCTCTAAAAGTATTTGACACTCATCACGATTGAGAGGATAAAACTTTCTTCTTTGACATAACATTGATGATACAATTATACTGAATTGAAATTCAGTTAATGCAACAAACTTGAAGAATATCATTCAATTTCAGGAAAATTATTTCCTCTTATATAATCATTTAAAAACTAATTTTTGAAGGAAACTGACTTAGTTAATCAAGGGGAAAATGAAAGAAATAGCTCCGATAAAAATTTTGAATGAACCGAAATTTTTAAGTCAGTTTTTACTATTTTATAACCACTTGAAAATTTTCCCAGTCTTTTAAATTTTATGTACATAAAACGATTCCTATAAAGAAATATTTGATATGGATAATTAAATAAATATTCTCATACTCCCTTATCATCTCTCTGACAGTATTATTGAAGTTCCCGCTTTGAGAATTTGATATTCTTCATTTCATTCCCCTTTTAGTTATCCAAAGGGAACTGGTTGTATTTTTATTGATTTTAGATAAGTTTACATGCTCTTATAGAACTTTAAGAATTTGTAATAATTTTGCTTTTATCAAGACAATTTTTGACAAGGGCATTTAACGATATTTATAAAAACATATTTAGCGTTAAGATTGATTGATTATCAACGTCGCCCTTTAGAAGGGGTATTGTCGACGTACAGCCATGCTGTAAGAGTGCCACTAACTCTAGGTTGTGGGGGATGTGTGACGAACGACAGTCCGACGAGTATCTCCCATCTTTGTTTTGGACGTCTCCAGGCATGTTTACGCAGGTCATCGGGACTCAATTCGAAGTGAAACTCATTACTAAAAATAATTCTACTCCAGTCCGAGAGTTCTAGGTCGGATGCGCCCAACGCCACTGTAAAGGCGCCTGATAGTGTGTAACGGTTAGAGACAATCGGCACTATGGCCTCCGTAACATCAGCCCTTATTCATCGACTTATCTGTGAATGATCATTGTAACGACTGGTGTTTTAGTTATACTATAAATCATCGATCATAAGGTATCAAGAGCTATGAGCGCCAATTGGGCAATCACTCTGTCCTCACGTACTGTCGTGGTTCTCAGTCGACTCCTACCTTCTTGACGCTTTTTACGGTAATGGTTTATTCATTCCTATCAACATCATCAAATGGTAACATCGCTTCAAATGTCAAGTGATCCTATACGATTTGACTACTTTGCTTCGTTTTGTCCATTTGCGCTCTCTCTATTAAATAGTAGCATTTGTCTTGCTGTTTGCGAATCCGTTTGTGAGGCCTTGGTATATTCCATTTAAAACGACGAAACTATATTTGTAGGAAATTATGCCTTAGAATTGGAATGTCCTTTGTTTTATACACCATCCGGATGCTTGTTGCAATGTTCTGGACTTCCATCTAGTTATTCAGTGATTGCAAAAAACTCATTTGCAGATTATATCATAAGGTATGTGCTAATGCAATTTCTTCACTTTCGAACAGTTTTTTCTTGGTATGTAGCTTTTTCTGTTAGAGTATACATATTTTTAATATTAACAACTTTAAATTAGCAAAAGTTTATCACTTTAAGTTGGCGTAAGTTTAGCATTTTTCTGGTTGATTAAGTCATTCAGTAAGCATGTAATATTTAAAATATAAAAATATAAGTAAATTACAAGAATTTAATGTGGCTTTAAGTTACATTTTAGTCTTTTTGTTATCTTTTGAATATACTCAAATCATTATCAATCTAAGGGGGGGGAAATGGAAATTATTGAGCACAGCAATCGATTATATTCAGAGCACAAGAGAAAACCATTTGGCTTTACGCTGACATAAGAAAAAAATAAGGCGAAAGAAAATCCCATTCTGATAACTTTCCTGCCCAAAATTTCTCTGTTTGAGTTAAACTGTTGTAAAATGGAAATAAAAATTTACTTAAGAATAAAGCACTCACTTGAAAAGTTTTTAAAACGAGACTTAGATATGAAATATAGGGGTGGAAAGAATAAGGAAGAATTCGCTAGAATAAAAATAAAACCGACTGCAATTTTTGCTTGAAAAATTGCCCAATCTAAATCAATCAATCTAAAATTGTCCAAAGAAGGTGAGAAAATGGAAGAACAATATACACAGGGAATACAGTGAAAGTTCTGAATAAATAGTACTTAATACTGTAGATGGTAATACTTGGCAAAATACCCCCGGAAATAAGCATACATCCTTAATAATATTGAAGACAAATAAACTCGTAATGCAAAGTTAAGTAATTGGGATGTAGGTTTGAAAATAAACTATAAGACAAGATTTTCGATTAAAAATGGAAAGCTCTCTTGTGTTTAATAACGCCACTACCAAAATAATTTAAAGTCATAACACTAATCAAGTAGTAAAACTAGGGGATATAATAGCATTTATTGCTCTACTTACTATAAAACCAAACCATTAGTCAAAAGTAAAACGTGTTAATACTTGTTCAGTGTGTTAAGTAGTTCATTTAAATTAATATTCAACACTAGAGTACAAAAATTCAAATGGAATTTTCATTCCATTTAAATATCAAATAGAATTTTTAGAGTTTAAAAGAATGGAAATTTTATTTTATTTTTTGTATGTAATGATATGATTTAAATTCAATTAGTTCAATGCATATTTTAAATCGGCTCAACAATTACCATTCAGTTAAATATTTAAAAATAAAAAAAATCAACTGATATTTAGAACATAAATGATATTTTTAAATACAAATTAAAATTGTATTTCATATAATAGTTAGCATTATTAGCTTGGAAAACATGAATGTTTGCAATTGATTCTGTAACACTATTACGCATTTGAAAAGAATTCGAAAACTAGAAATATTCGTAACATCGGTAGCTTCAAAAAGTCTATTTTTGACCAAATATATTATTTTTCATATTGATGCAGTTAAAAGAATTCGATAAAATATTGTCTCCCTGGAATTAAAAGGAAATAAGTACAAAAGAATTTCAAAATCAAAAGTGTTCGATACACAATGTATAAATCAATGGATATATTTTCTTTAAATTTCTTTTGACTCGTAATATTTTTTTTTCGCAGATCAAGATAATCGAAAGAAAATAATCTCGCAGTTCCTTATTTATCTATAATACAATGTTTCCTTATTTATCCAGAATACAATATTTCCTTTAAAAGAAAATGTTCTACACAACTTATATTTCTCCAAATGCTTAAATAAAAAATATGTGTAAATATTAATAATCAAAATATGATATTTTAGCAATATTATTCATCAATCATGAAAAAATGAAAAAACTAAATTGAATATACCATATTATAAAAAACATAAGCGTTTCAAGAATAGTTCATAAGAAATATTTAATACAGAAAATTTATCAGTTGTTAGTTAAATAAATAGTTTTTTTTTATATACATAATATTCTTGGGTAAACTTCTTAATAGGCCTTTTCATCTAAAAAACCGGGAGAAAAGAAAAAGTCTAATTTTTTTCGTTTATTCCAGTAAGTTTTATAACTAATTTTCGTTCTACTCAATTTTAGTACTTTAAATTGTATTGTTTGCCATTACCTCTCACAGTTGTTTTTGTTTCTTATCAAGTTTGAGACATTGCTGTTCCTTGGTAAATAACAATAATTTTATTTATTCCCCAAATCAGTTCAATTCCCTATGTATTCTATTGCAAAATGAATGGCCTTTTAATTATTGATGCGCTTTATACTCATCTATATTTTCGCCTTAATGGATGCAATATCTGCACAAAGATTATGAAAGAATTTTCATTCTATATTTTCCAAAAGGATTTTTATATAATACGAAATATACTTCATATTTCCCTTTTATAATAAAATAAATTTATTCATTTTAAGATTTTGGATAATTTGTCTCCCCAATTATTTCCAAAAGAAGGCTGATAAAGTACCATATAAAATAGCTATCTAGTGTGTTCTTGATTCATACCATATTAAATAATGAACATTGAAAAGTAACTTTTTTCTTTTAATGGACATTTCGACAGCTGCAAATAATTATCTTTTTATTTTGGTTTTAGAGCAAATATAAATTACAGAAGACGTTTTTTTTTTCTTTTCCTCAACTTATTTTCATCTTTTTAAATACAAATCATGGATACAATTTCAAATAAAAGAGGAGAAAATTAGGGAAGGAATATGTACAATAAACAAAAATAATCGACTTCTTGAAAAAAAGTAATTGGGTAGAGGACATCAATTTAAATTACACTATTTAGAACTGACAGATCACTTTAAAAAAAATCACACGTTCTTTACATTCTTGATGGCGTAATGTGTCAAGTTCAAACGGCGGAGGAAAAAAATCCGCTACATTTTACTTACAGCAAGTATTTTCTTTGCATTCTATTTAAGAATAAGTTGTGAAAAGAAGAGGCGGAGAGGTGAAAATAAGGTAGAAAATAGCGAGTTTCCCCACATTTTCAACGCTTCGCACAATCAGACTAATTCACACATGAAAGAAAAGAATCGTATGAAAAAAATAAGTAAATATACAACTAACATTCAGCAAACACAGAATAAAGAAAATAAAATTACTTTCAGGTTTTCGCAACCTAATTCAATAAGCAAGGTGCGGAGGAATATATTTTATTAAATGAGAAAAAATCGATTTGATGAGTCAAGAATAGGCTCGATTTATTTTATTCTTTTTTGCATTCATTTTTCTAATACGTGTCAGAAAATGGCTGAAAATGCAAGTGATAGAATTGGGTTTTAAGTTATAGTGGCTGGCTTCGATCCAATTCTTTTTTATGCTCAAATAAATGACGAAAAAGTCAGAAATTTGAAGTGTCTTATAAATCATAATAGTGAAGACGACTTCTACGGAAACATTTCCCCATTGTTTGATTTTCTGATAATGCTATCGCAAAATACGAAAGAAAAATGAAATAGGTACTTTTAACCGTTTTTGAATGTTTTTGGTAAAGAGAAGCCTCTTACAATGTTGTTGAAGAGAGTGGGAAGTAATTTTCTTCAACTTTAGAAACATATTTCTTCTGAGAGTTAATTATTTCTTGAGAAACTTACTCTTCGATGAAATATTACCTTACATCTCCAAGACTGAATAAAAATTTCAGACAACTGACTATCAGAAATTATTTTGAGTCATTTTTTATTCTTCCAGTGATTTATTTTTTCTTTCATTTGCCTGTCTACCGGTCTAACTGAATGCGTAGTTTTAAAATGTTTGTGGGAAAAAATTACTTGTATAGAAAAATTAAATTTTGCATACAAGCATTTAGTCATTTGATTGAAAGGTTAATTATTAATTTATTTTTCTAAAATTCACTTTTGAGCTTTGAGCTAGAAATAGTATCACCAATTAAAAGAACTATTATAGCAACAAATAACTTTATTACATGGTTTTTGTTGCGTTGTTCCCTTCAAACTAATATTTTATTGACCTTTAGATGAGTTTGTTTGAATTAAACATCCATACTAATGAATTAAATGTGATTTATGTTGATAGGATTAGAATTATGAAGTGTAATGAATGGAATTGAGGAAATACATTTATAATCGGCAAAGAATTTACTACTTAGATGGGTAATCGGTAGTTTGGTGTGTGATAAAGATTAAAAGCTAAATTTAACGAGTGAAACATTAGTAGCAAACTTGCACTGAATAAAGAGCTTTTGAAGTAAATCAAGATAGAAGCGACGAAGGGTTAGCAACTCGAGCCGTTTTCATTTGGTCTTCGAAGGCCTCAAATCCGATAGGGTTGGTAAGAAGTTGATTTGTTTAAACGTTAGATAAGACTCTTTTAAGCAAGTTATCCTTACAAAGAGTAAAATAGGTGATAAACTTTAATAATCCATTACTTAAATAAAAAAAAACTTGATTATCATCTGACTATCTCATCGTTTGACTTTGTAATTTAGTGGTTCTCTAATAAAACTTCAAGAAGGTTTAGTGGTTCTCTAATAAAACTTAAACAAAAACACTTCCAATTGATTGATTGAATGAGTGTTTATTAACGTCATACTTTGAATTAACACGAGAGCCTGACGGACCCCGCAGTTTTGTACTTCGGTCAAGTGACGATGACGGCACTCTCTCTCCGAATGTCCAAGCCACACCAACGTGAAGACTTGGAGCCTCGAAAGATACTTATTTTTCAAAGCAAAATACATTGAACACACCGAAATATTTTTTACATGTTTGTTCTAATTTCCCCACCCTTATTAACAGTTTAGAAAATAAAAATGCTTATTTATAATACTGTAGTTTAAAGAATTAGGTATACAATTTTCATTTACATTGTATAGTTAAGATAATTATAGCAATTGTATAAAAGTTAATAGAAAAGTATAACAGAGCTATATTATCTCGTTAAATGGAGGTCCTTAAGGATCAACAATATTCCCTGAGGAAAATGGTACTTTCTATAACCATTAAATGATACAGTTACATCAACAGTAAAAAAATGTAATGAATGGACCTTGCGAAACAGACACATGTTTCTTCCAAGTTTACATTAAGTCGATTTTTGTTGGATGAGATGTCTTAAGATGTGACAGGATAAACCTCAAGGGCCCAAACTACGAAAAAAGATTATTACTTTATGGTTGGTTAGCTCACCCTCTGAAAGTAAAAAAAGAAAAAACGAAGATTGAAGAAAGTGACATAAAAAGATCATTTATCAAGGTAAAAAAAAAAACGAATTGGTTGATAGGTAAAAATTATAGTGCCGCAATGAACAGAAACTATAAAACAGGCATTTTCACACAAAAACATGTTCGTAACTTATCATTGCTTAGCTAAATCATAATTTATTATAACAGTTCTTCTCTCAGTACAATAATTAAAAGCACGTAAGCGTTTTTCAATTTCGATCATAGGCTGCGTTTTTCCTTGAATTACAATGGACATTTTAAAAAATGTCACATTTGAGCATTTATAAAAATAAACTAATTTGTAACTTTTGATGTGCGTAGTATTACTAACTGTAAAGAAAGAGAGAAATGCGGATGTTATAATTCAACATCGCGCAGATTTTGCTTTTGTTGAAAGGTATTGAATATTTCTATTAAGGTTCTGAAAAGGCATTTCATCTCTTCATACAGTATATTTTATGTAAGTACTATTGGATATTTTCACTAAATCTCGATTTTTATTTATTTATTTACTTTTAATACCAGAATGAACAGATATGGCTGAAAGTAAATCACTTATATAAATACGACCTTTTTAATGATGTGTACCATAAATGTGAAATTTGATGTAAATTATTCACATTTTTAAGCAAAAAAACATTACATTTTTTTTAATTAGCACATTTTTAGCGATGGTTGCTTTTGAGTTTTGAAAACAAAAACTTATTCACTTTTTATCCTTTCACAATAAATAAAAATAATTTTTAATCGAATTTCTTTGTAGTATTTACAAGCCATTTTTACCAAAATTAGAATGCATTAAGCTTAGATTCCTAGATTTGATTATATTTTTTTAATTTTTCTTTTCCATTCTATATATTTATTACGTAGCCATTAAAATCTAATATTCAATAACTGCTAATATTCTGCAAAAATGAAATTGAAACTTCTGTTATAAGTAAATTCTTCTCTTCAATAATAAACTATATAAATATTTTCATACAAGTTCTGTGAAGAGAAAGATTATTATTTCAGTGAAATGTAAAAAAATTAATAACAGTTCAAAAAATAATTTGTAATAAATTTATCATGAGAATCAACATTTAAGAATTTTTTTTCAACTTATTAGTCTTACATTTATTTTTCGCTTGTATAAGATTGAATAAAAATACTCAAGTAGTAAATTACTTTAATAAAAGCTACATAATATTATTTTTGATGTTATTATACATTTTTTTCACTTAATGCAATTAATCACAACATACTTCAAATGCGACAGGGTAGTTTCTTTTTCCATTCTTATAGTTAAATTTATTCATGACCATTAAAACAAAAACAAATGAAACACATTTTAATAAATCTATAAACGAATGGCCGGGATTCTATTTGATAATTATTCACTTAAGCAAGAATACCTGTTGTTCTTTGGAACGATATGATCAGTTAAAAAAATAATAAAAAGGTTAAAAAGAAGGCTGTTCATTACCATTGATGATTGGCGAGAATGGTTTGTTTGTTAATTCTTAAAAAAAGACAGAAAAAACCAAAATTAAGTTTAAAACATGACACTTTTTGTGCTGAACTTAAAAAACAAGATGATCACTCCAAGTAATATTTCAAATTATTGTTTTTTTCTCATGATAGTTTACATGAAGGATATTTTCTCATGTGCATTCAAATAAGCACTCAAAGAAATTAAACCCTGCTTCTTTAAATAACTTGAATATTCATTAACTTTACTAAAACATTTGGATTAATGTTATTAATCATTATTCTGTTCTTTTTTCAAAGAAAGTTAAAATGGGACACTAAACATACATAATTCAGAACAATTATGAAATTATAATCATTTGAAGCTTTTGAACTTTCTTACTTTATATGAAATAACCAATGAAATACCCGAAAATTATGTTTAATTACGGAGTAAAATTAAAATACTCATGCAAGCAATTTGCCTTAATTCTTATGCAAAGATTAAAACTTACAATTCGTGGATTAAGGATAGAAAAGATGTTCTCTACTGACAAATGAAGCGAAGATGCGATGGAAAAAATATTCCGAAACGTATAAATCATCTTGAAATATCAAATTCTTGTTAAAAACAAACTAAATGTAAACTCATGATCATTACTCGAGAGTGATGGGTCTCGAAGACACTAATCCGTTTCATTTACCGATTATGATATATGCCACAGCAGTGGATCTCTAACAAATCCTGTTAAATGGAACACACAAAAGAACTTTTGATATATTTTCAATGATGTAAAACTTATAAACATAAAAAAGTCATTTCTTACAAACAATTTGAGCCGTCAATTTCATATTATGTTATAGTAGAAAAAAATCATTCACGAGATAATGTAGAAAACTCACTGTCTGCGACACATGCAACATTATCTAGCTTTCTTTCTCATAAAGATTCTATATACAATAATTCACTGACAATTTTATCATTTTAAAAATTTCTTTAAGGTTATTTGTCTATTAATAAAAGCTTTTTGGATTAATTTTTTAAAGAAACTGTTTGACAAAAATTGTATCATTACGAATATATGTGTTCCATTTAAGTGTACCAAGACATGTAAGGAATAATGAAATATACTGATTTTAAGACTCCTTGTTTTTGGGACATATATATTTAAAAATTGTTAAAAGAGCTTTATTTATTGTGCCCTATAAGGATATTTTAATCTTTTTAAGGAATTGTGAAAGCATTTTCTTACTCAAAAGTCTTTCCCCCTTAATTGAATATGGACAAATTTTTGAGATCTTGTAATATACATTTGAATTTAGGTACCATTTAAAAATAATTAAAACCCTTATATATATATATATATATATATATATATATATATATATGCGTAAAATATAGTAAACTTATTTTTTAATGATGTCATAATGTAATTTGAAAAAAATTATGGAACTTTATAATTTTAGATATTTTAATTTTTTTTTCTTTTTTTTCCCGATACAAAATAATTTTTTTTTTTAATTTAGGCATTGCTTAAACAGAAACATTTTTAGTTCACTATATGCTCAAGTATATTTCATAGAAACGTAAGAAATTTTGATCAATACAGCATAACAGTTTCTTTAAAATGGGCCTAAATGCAAATAAATATTACGATCTCAATAATCTTGTCCATGATGAACTAATATGGAAAAAAAAACTTTTTGATTAGCAAGTCACTTTTATAATTTCATGGAATGATTAAAATATCATTAGTAGGTTCACAAGAAATCTAAATTCTTCTAATAATTTTAAGAGATACATATCACAAAAATAAAGTGTCTTATAAATACGGTATTTAACTATTCCTCGTATGCCTTAATTCCTTTAAGAATCATTCAAAAATATTATTTTTACTGTTAGAAAAGAATGACAATTTTCTCTTCAATTTATAAGAACAATTAATTTCTTTACATAGTCATAAAGTCGCCAAAATCATATACATTTCCATAAATAACTAATTGAATCCTATAATGTGATCAAATTCCTTTCATGAACTCAAAGCAATGCTTAGATTTCAAAGTTTTGAAAAGCCACGCAGTCACATCGCGAATACAATTTTTTCTTCTTTTGGAACATCGTGAATCGTGTTTATGTTGATTTTCGTGTTACTGTCACGAAAAGTCGCCGAATCGGCAAATCTTACGAACAAACGAATCTTTCGCTTCTACTTGAAATAGTGTCAGAAGATGTGCCTACATGTTCAGTCTCATATTATGTTCCTTCATCGATGCTTAAAAGACATTTCCCCTCTGTGAAAAACGGACGCTTATCAGTTAAACGCCATTCGGGTCATAAAGTGAAAGCTTCGTGTTTCTGTGATGGCAAAAAGAAAAATCAGCTTTGAGCAGCCGATAGTTCCTCAAAAAAATATCTATACGCAAAGGAGAACAAAGGCTTAGCTACGAAGTACATGACAGCGAAAATATATATAAAATTTTGCGGAGGAAACCTGTCAGACCACGTGATAAGTTAACGAAAAATCGATCGCTTTGACGAAACTCAAACGTTGAGTGAACATAAACGATTAGTCAAAATTCACAATACCGTGTGAGAACACAGTAGTTACGCTTCTGCGGTTTTTGCGTTTTTAGATGTAACTATTGTATGGTTCATATATAATTAAAACGTACCTGTAAAAATATAATTTTATTTTATATTTCCAAGTTATTTTTTCAGTTAATTAATTTTTAGTTAATTACTGTTTTCCAATATTCTCTGAACACTTTCTCGAGAGAGTATAATGATTGATGAGCTGTTAACTTTATTGGAATTTAAAACATTTCTTTAGTCTTTTTTGCAGAAACTAAAATTCAAATGATATATTCTTAAGGCCGTTTCTGATTTGCTTAAGCAAATAAAATACTTAGAAACGTTATGAGAGTTTTGTAAGATTAAAAATCAGCTGAAAAGTTTATTTTAAATAATCGAACATGATATTAAAATGGAAAACAGTCTTAAGAAAAATTTTCATTCAAAACTGAAAAAAAAAAATATTTGTCTATTTGTTCGAGTTGAATATTGGTCCTTCAACATATTGCTTAATATTTGAGTCATATCTTGATAAATTAGTCACATTTTAATAAGTTAGGCATAGACATAGTCATATTTTAATAAATTAGATGTGAACCGGATGTATTTAACATTGGATAAAAAATTATCTTGTATTAAATGGGATGTTGCGAAAAGGTAGATATATATACTCAGCCAAAATATTATCTTTGTAATGCATTCTAAGAATAATTTCCTTTTAAAAAGATTTATTTTTTCCCACACAACACACTTATATCGACATATTGAATGTTAAAAGTTTATACAAATAATTATTTTTATGCTGTAGTAATATTTTAATGCATAATTTATACAAATAAAATGATTTTGTCCTGTATCTTTTTAAAACTTAGTAGCTGCGCAATATTATATCATTGACATATACATTTAAAAAGAGTATTCAGAGAGAAAATTGTTAATAATGATCCCAAATGCATACAAAATTTATTTCCTTATAATTAAGTGGGTTTTGATTAAGATGTCAACAAATATTAGACAATGTTCGTAATATTGATTTAAATTTTGGACAGTAACTTGACGAGATTTAAAATAATCTTTAATATAACAAAATTTTATTAAAGAGACATGGAAGGCAGAACTAGCCAATTTTTAAGGTAAAACAGTTGTAAATGGTAAAACTACTGATAATAACTACTTACCATTAGCAATAAAAATTACACAAATTGAACTATTTACGTTCAACTAGTACAATGTTTGTACCGAGGAAAGTATTTTGCAGAAGCTGCTTGTGTGTTGATTATATACATTTTTCTCAAAAAGAATTTTTCCCTATTCAAAATGTATCTTACGATTCAAATTTTGCTTGATATACGCAATATTTAAAAGTATATATTTTTATTTATTTTATAACAAAACAATGCAAATATGGAACAAGACGGGCTATAAATAAAATCAAAACTAGTACCCACACAACACGCCTTAATTGATAATGTCTGGTGTAGAAGTTAAAAGAGGGGTTGCCGGCTCAGGTGTCATCCTCGTCACTTGACCGCAGTTCAAAATTACGAGGTCCATCGCCAATAGCCCTCGTATTGCTTCTAGTGCGATGTTAATAAAACCAAACGTAGAATCGAGCTCATGACGTTGACCAATCACCTATCGCGGCCTGAACTACATTACTGATGCATATTAATTTTTTCATTGATAAATTATCTGTTAAAGATCATGTTAAATTCAATAACTTAGCATTTGAAAAAATAAAAAAGGGTATTTTCTGTTTATTCCATTTGATTTCATTAACATACTTTCACATGACAAATAAAATAACTTTAATAAAATCAAAGGAAGTATTTCCATCAACGCTGATGGAATAGTTTTTCAGTCATAGTTCGATGTATGTATGATAAAAAAAAAGATCTTTTTTTTACCACTTAAATTTTGTCTATATTCATACACTGATTATGTGAAAGAACCATAATACTAAGCGGAATTTCTTGTTAACATTTATTTAAGCAATGTGTGATAAATCCCCAGCAGTTATCAATAATTTAAAAAAAAAAATGAATAAAAAGATTTATATCCGATAGTTTGAGATATGCTATACTGGGCACCCAAAATACAACACTTTGAAGGAAGTATCCAAACCATGTATAATTTCACCATGCTTATACCACGATAGGATATACAAATCAGTAGCATTTCATCTCAGGCGCACGAAACGGGCACCTGTAGTACCACCAACAAGTATTATATGAAAGGAGAAAGGCATTTTCTTATACTGGAATTACTTTTTCGCTTCATTGTTTTGAGTGAGCAGCATTCGTATGCCTTGAAGAATAATATGAATTCCATTCAAGCACAAGGAAAAATTGTTGCCAGTAGGGAAGGTATTTTTTCCTTAGGAGAAATCGGTGATCGTATCAGACGTAACCAAGCAACATTGATTCTGATTTGTTGTCGATGGAAGCAGGAGGAAACGATTGACCGAAGGCACCGATTACATCCCTCTTGTCGCACCACTATACTTGATGATAGGAATATTGTGCACACGGTAGTGATGCATCACTCAGCCACGTCAGAAGACATATCAGAACAAATATGGTCAGTAACACAACAAACAGTGTCCCCGAGTACCATTCGACGTCACTTTCAGCACAGTGGAATGTCCGCAAGGTATCCATTGCTGAGATTACCTTTGTCTCAAAACTAAAGGTGTTTGCTTTTGCAATGTCGTCGGATACGCACTAAACGTCGGATACGGACAATTAAATGACACAGCATTGTCTTAACAGACGAATCATGCTTATATCTGTAACATCACTGTAATCTGAATAGTGTCTGAAGACACCGAAGAGAGAGGTTGTTTAACTGTTACCTTTTGCATCACATACCTGGTATTATGGTTTGGGGAAGTATTGGAATCCACATTCTCTCACTCTCCCTAGTACGCAAAGCCGGAACAATGACAGCCCCCCCCATATCTCTGAGGTTTTGAAGTCTATTGTCCTCCCTTAACTTTAAAGCTTGTTTGCAGTCATATTCCAACAGGACAATGAGGGACCTTACGTGAT
Organism: Nephila pilipes; assembly: GCA_019974015.1. Taxonomy (NCBI): domain Eukaryota; kingdom Metazoa; phylum Arthropoda; class Arachnida; order Araneae; family Nephilidae; genus Nephila; species Nephila pilipes. Next base: position 302,896 of record BMAW01098341.1, on the reverse strand, counting down.
TTTCCCTGTGTAATGCTTCATTCACCAGATTGTCCTGCTTCTTTGGCCAACCTGTTCTCCCATCCATCTTCTCTTCACCATGCCTAGTCGATGACAGGAGCACGACTCACCCAGAATACCTCATTCATTGCTACCCCTGATCAAATTTGACGGTGTGGAGGCAGCATATGTTACTATACTGCCATACGCTAACAAGGCATCCAAAGTTTCATTCAGTGTCAAAACATGCAACAATAGTTATTGCACACACAGGTGGCAGCATTTTATACTAATTCCATCACCTTCTTCACCTCGAGGCAGACCTTATTTTATCTTTGTCCTGTATGATATCCCTCTAATAAATTTAAATTTTATATATCTTGTTCTTAGTGTTGCATTTTGGATGTCCAGTAGTGTACATTGTGAATGTCATGATTGAAAAAGTTATTTATTTTGCCAATGTAAGAATTTATGCTAGAAAAAGTTTCCTTATTTTAAAAACTATTGAAAGTATGAAAATATGCTTAAAAATGTAATTGACCGATATGAAGTAAATTCGTCTTGTATATATATATATATATATACACTGCATAACCAAAAAAAACGACGCTCCAAGAAGGAGTTTCCCAATTGTAATGAAATTTCGTATGCCAAGACATTTGGACCGAACATGCAAATGATTAAAATTTGATGTCCAATAATAGAATAGCAAGAACTACAGCGCCTCGGAACTGTGCACTCAGCAGGTGTATATAAGAAGTGATTCTCAATCTGATGGTTGAATTTTCTGTTGCATTGCAATTTAGGGTACATTTAAACGACTGAAAAAAAATGCCTCGCCGCAGGATTCGAGCTCATTACGAGCCTATGTCAGAGTTTGAAAGAGGTCGTATCATTCGATTGAAAGAGGCAGGTTGGGTAATTCGGAGGATCGCTCGTCATATGGGTAAAAGCGATGCGCCGATTCATCGTTATCAACCATTAGACATGAGACCCGCACACGAGTGTCCGTCTTGACCATTTACAGACATCATGACTATTTACATCATGACCATTTACTGATAGAGCGAAATTTATTCTCTTACGGACCGCTACACCTCCTGCCACTCACGCCTGCACACGCCTGTCGAGCCAGATTACAGTGGTGCTTATCTCGATGAAGTTGGAATGATGCTGACTGGGGACGTATAGTGTTTAGCAACGAATCCCGCTTCCAACTGTTTCCTGACGATCATCGAAGGCGTGTCTGGAGACGCCCAGGGCAGCGTGTCGTTCCTGCTTTCACAATTGCAAGCCACACGGGCCCCCAACCAGGAGTTACGGTCTGGGGTGCCATTTTCCTTGATAGCCAGACCCCTTTGGTGGTCATTAGAGGTATATTTAAAGCACAGCGGTATGTCGACGAAATTCTGATAATTGTTTTGTTACCGTTCCTTTTGTAGAACCCTGAGCTTATTTTTCAACAAGTTAATGCCAGACCGCATACGGCACGTGTTGCTATGAACTGTCTTACAGCTTGTCAAACACTTCCTTGGCCAGCCAGAACTCTGTCCAATCGAACACGTGTGTGATATAATGGGAAGACGACTGCATCTACCAGGGAATGTTGATGACCTTCCCCGACAATTAGAGCAAATTTGGCAAGAAATACCGCAGAAGACCATCAGGGAGCTTTATCACTCTATGCCACACCATGTGGCAGCTAGCATCAAGGCTAGAGGTGGGTCGACATCTTATTGAGCTCGTCACTTTGTAACTATGTAACTGTGGAATAAATCATTCAATTTTTCCTGAAATTATAATCATTTTTTTTGTGTACATAATTTTCCTATCCGCCAATTTTTGTCTCCATCGGACATCTCCTCCCTGGTGTGTCGTTTTTTTGTTGTAGAGTGTATATATATATATATATATATGTGTGTGTGTGT
>BMAW01098341.1:291599-300889 GCA_019974015.1 Nephila pilipes | reverse complement strand
GAGTGAGTGAGTGAGTGAGTGAGTGAGTGAGTGAGTGAGTGAGTGAGTGAGTGCATATGGGAATGATGCATAAATTATAAAAAGTACAAAAGAATTATAAATGTAATCTAACTCCTCATGTATATTATCTGCTCAGGAGATTTAGGATTCAAACGCATGTCTCAACTCAAAGGTCATTGAGCATGAAAATAGCTCATTTAACCATTGGACTACCGAAGTCCAAATATATAATATGATGATCACAAAAAATTGAAAAATGAAAACAAAACCATTGTTGCACGTTTTAAAAAGTTTTGATATAATTATTTTACGTTTATTTCTGCCATGTTGTGACGTCCAACGTAAAGGTAAGCCTGTTCTCAAGATTTTATCTGTTGATCGATTTTTTATATATATATTTTATGAGTCAGACAACATCAAAGAAAATTTAAGTTTATAAATTATTTTTTAATTTTTAAAATGATTATCTTCATAATGCATGCATGTTTTAATAAATTTATTCAGTAGTAGTAAGTATAGCCCAAACTATAGAAAATCAATCTCCCTTAAGTAAAAAACTCTTTTAATGAATCATTTTCATTTTACATTTCTCAGAATTTCTTCGCAAGCTCTGCGAGCTTATCTTTCGACAGCCTTCTTATCCTGTGGTTCACGGGCTATGGGTTAAGAAACTCTGTTCTAGCGGAATAAATTTAACCTCGAATCCATTTCAAAGCACTATTTAGTTACTCATGTTGAAGTTTCTGCACTCATAAATCTTTCCACAACTCGTTAGAAACATTTTAACCCTAAGTGATGTTTCTTATCCGTTTTCTGATACTGGTAACATTAAACACGAATTTTATCCACCGTATTTTGTAACAAAAATTTTTGAAATTGTTTACAGACACTTTAGAGATAAAGCGATGCATAAAGTATGTTTATCGGAACTTCAAACAATTCATTTACTGAACAGTATCCCTAAAATTATCATTTTCTATGATGTAATATAACATGTTAGCCAACTTAAAGTTTCAGTAGAATCAGAAAAAGTTTCGTTGAATAGAACCCATATTCGGTGAAAACAAACTGTCGGATCTTCAATTGTTTCATTTTCTTTTTTTAATATTAATGTTATGTAAAGTACTGAGGGAAAATCTCTTGTGTGTGTAGTATCTCTAAATGTGTAAACAAGAAGCTTGTCAAAAATCCTTACACTGTGTTGAAAATGCCAACGGCCTTAAACAGTATTTTCTTTATTTTTATAATTATTTATTTTAGAATGAAATGGATAAAACTTCTTCAATTTTTTTTTAAATTAGAACAATTGTCCTAAATAAATTTGAATGATGGAAAAGAAAAAGGGTAGTCTAAGCGTAAACCATATACTTCTCAACCACATCCTTAAAAATCAATGAATGATACAATAAATTAGCCCCCCTTCTTTTCTAAAAATAAATCTTTGACAAAAAAAATGTGTTTTGATAATACTTGAAGAAAATTTCGCCTCCTTTTTTGAAAATACTCACTTCATTTGCCGAACAGCATCGAATCAAGGAAACATCGTGAATAGTTAGTTTTTTAAAAACTTATATTAAGAACATAAGGTTAGGAAAAAACAAGGGAAAAAAGATTCTTTCTTAAGATTCAGAGCTGTCCATTTTCAAGTGATAAAATGAAATATAATCCAAAATACTTGTGTAAGAAAATCAAAATAACTTTAATGAAACTCAGAATAAATACATAATAAAAATAATTAAAATCAACAAACGACTCATTTTAGCTTTGTTTTAAAATATTTTCTTTTGAACTTTATTTTCTTAAAAATAAAAGAAAATATTTATATATTTATAGATTCATGAAAAGAATATTGTAAATGAAAATGCAACTATGCAGTCATTGAGCTTATTCTTGATTTTTATATTTCAAATTTTTGTATTTCTAATGACATTCATTTTCCATTTCTAATGACATGTAAACATTCTTCATGATTTGGTTTATTTTCAGGTGAGCATATTTTCTATCTGACAAACCGTTTTAATATTCGCAATAAAGTTTTGAATATGTTTTTGTGGCAATTATCATTCAAGAATATCTTACTTACTCCAATTTCAATGACTGCTTTGAGTGTGAGTGTTGTGAAAGAAGCTACGTTCTTCATTCCACGAAATTTAAATTTTTAATTAAGATATTTAGACATGTATGAGGTAATTTAAATCATGCGCATGAAAACAGTACAATATAATTTTTTTTCCAAGTCAACACTTAGAATATAATTAAGGTATGTTTGCTTTCAATGTCTATTTGTTTCGACATAAAAATTCATTAAAAATACCACTTAAAACTGTTGACAAAACCAGAATAATTGTGTTAAAAGTAATAAATTTAAAAAACAAAATGAGATTTAATCTTAAATTTCAAAAAATTCTCTCAAACAGATGAATTGATTACCATTATGGCATTTAAGGAGGCAAAAAGGGTTCTCCTCCAAAATATTTATTTATTATTTAAATGAAGCAAAAGTCCCGCTTTCCAGATTTGCAGATAAGACTTTACACACTGAGCTCAATTTGAATATCCATATTATTATTACGTTACAATGATCCTATTCATTTTATACGAACATTTCAAATTTGCTTGAAAACGTGGGGACAAAAAATATCCATTTATTAATGCATAACAGTGTAATTACTTTCCTCAAGAAATTCAGCATGACAAGTTCAATTGTTTCAAGCTAGTAATTTTGATTAAACTACTATCAAACCACAATGCAAATTTATCCGATTATATTTTTGCATCACATAATTAATTTGAGTCTCCAATGGGCCGCTGTAGTCTAGTGGTCAAGTTCGTGGACTCGCAGCTGGCGGTTTTCTTTCAGTCGTGGGTTCGATCCTTGGACGCCAAAGACCCGCCGTGTAGCCGGGCTGATGCACGTTAAATCTGTTCGGGACCCAAAGTCCTCCCATTGGCGTGGTGTGGATGTTAGGAGAGAGGGGTGCCAGCTCAGGTGTCGTCCTCGTCACTTGACCGTGGTTCAAAATTACGAGGTCCGTCTCCATTAGCCCTCGTGTTGCTTCTAGTGCGATGTTAATAAAAGCTAAACTAAACTTGAGTCTACAATACTAATGTTTCTTAATGTAAATTAATTTAAAGTTAAAAGTAAAGTATTTCCCTTTCTAATTTAAAAACTGCATGGATTATTGCTATATTTAGCATGTATGAAATATTTCTTGATCCTGAAGGGGTAATTTTGCATGCCATTCCTTGAAGTGAAATATTTTTTGCAGATAACAGGTAGTCTATCAATAAAAAGTTTTACAATCCTAAATATCATTTTAAAGCCTAAGATTTTCTCAGAAGGCTAAACCTTTTTGAAGAAGTGCAACATAATTTCCAGTTTCTAAAATGTTTTCCAATTCTTGCATTTTAATATTGAAAGGCTATTGGTTTCACGATAAGCCCAAATTCCTTTAGGGCTTTTTGAAATTCTTCACTATTTGCAGTTGAAACATAAATGGTTGCAGCGGAAGATGTTATATGCCAATTAAATAATATAATAGACATTTGTGTCTAATGTTAAATATCTATCACTTAAATTAAAGCCGACTTGTTCCAACATAGCTATTCCTTGAATGACGATTAAACGCTTCAAGCTATCCCAACTGAATCCATTAATAAGTAATTGTAGTTCATTTCGCATAATTATTCATTTACTTACGGTCACGTGCATTATAAGTCAGATAAATTATTCAAATTATACCAAATAATTCAGTTTCTAGGAGTAGAATATCAGTCTTCCAGAATCAGCGTAAGTAATACATTCATTTGTGGTAGAAATGGCAGATTACTATTGACTTTATGTATTTTAAATCTAGCAATTATAACGGAGACGGAATGGTTTGAAAACCATCTGTTACCTCCTTTATTTGATAAATTTTGAAATGTTGAAGATGATTTTGCTGAAATAAAACTGTAAAGTTTCGTAAACATTTCTGCGTGAATATACTCGAAAATCTTACATTGTTTTTGAGTTTAAATAATTGAATCGTCTTAGAGAACGACAAGTCAATAAAATGGGATTAATGATCTTCTTTATGCTTCATAGACTCATATTTAATAATCAACAAGCGACTTTTGCAAAATGAAGTTTAATTTGATTATTTCATTATTGAAAAATAAATTGAAAATGCCACGCTTGTAATCTTTAATAACAATTTCTTTCATTACTTTAAATTACTAATGTTCCTTGTTTATATACCTTTTGCAACTAGTTTAATATAATTCCTGTCATTGCTATGAAAGTTAATTAATTCTAGCTTTCTACTCCCTGATTAAATCTTACTCTTATATTGTAAGTACTGATGAAGCGTTATGTGAATGAAGTAGTACATAATGAATGTTCAATAGTTAAAACGGAGATCGATAAATGTAATTATCTTCAGCCGTTACAAGCTGAACTTGAAACAAAATACACAATATAGGAAAGAAGTCACAGAACTGTCTTAAAGTATAAGAACTGCTGATCTAGATAATGCATCATTGTTATTGATTATAACTTATGATACAATAGAAAATATATGTATGAGAATCGCTGATGCATAACACAATAGAGTATAATTTAAGTTGAACTAATTTTCTGAAATCCTAAGCATGTGAAAGATGTCTCCTAGCTCAAAGTTTAAATTATGCAGTTTATTTTGAATTTGAACCAAACATGAGAGCACTATGCAGAAAAAGGAAATACTTAAATAATTTCAACATGGTGAGTAGTTATATGGTTTTTGATTACAATGGCTATAGCTTTTTATAAATATGAGGAAGGCTCAAAAAGTGCCCCTGTCCAAAAGAATAGGAATGGATTAATTCACTACAGTATTGTTCAAGAATCGTTTTTTTTTTAAGAAGTCCAAGAGTGTGACGCTCTTCGCACCCCAAAGAATCGTCGTCCAAACTTTTCCGTCTGGAACCATCTTCGTCTTCTTTGGACCAGATTTACAGGAAGCAAACTATTGTTTTATTTGACTCTTACTCTTATGACTCGATGCAAAATACTGACAACTCGATGCGGCATGAGTCAAATTTTGATTTGTCAACCAATTGCTGCCAAATTACTTCCAGCCTATTGATCAGTATAACGTTCGTTTTGGCACCTTTAACAGATGGCAGCACATAATGGTAAAACCAACTTGATTTATCCATACCATCTGTCGAAAATATGCATAAAAAACTGATACCAACACTTCCATGTTAAAAAGAGTAAAAAACGCACTAATAAGGATGAGTATGACAACAATGAAAATGTACCAAAATTTACAGTTTACTATCATTATAAACAAAAAAAACCCGGAAATAGTTTTCAAATACAGCTGAAAATATTTGACTAAAAACTGAAGTGTTGTGTACACTCCAACTGTCTAACTATCTAACTTTATGATCATGAACAACATTTCAATTTTAATCAAAGATTTTCAGCTGATTTGAAAACTCTTCACTTTTATGTGATGATGATAAATTATCACATTTCCATTTAGTTTTTACTGGCCAAAGAAATAATTATTTTTTTACTTTTCAGCCCTTTTTTTACTCTTTTGCCGCACAGAAGTCCTGGCTGCTTTTAAATTATTTTATATATATATTATTTTCTCCTTTGGCCTTTATTTTTTTTTTAAAAATGTTTTACCAAAAATTCTCTTTTAAAATTTTTAATATTTTTTATTTGTTGTTTTATAACTGAATATTGTATTATCATTCGAGCTGAGCTTGTGTGCAAACCTTTATGGCTCTGGCTTAACAGGAAATGGGTGAAAAATTGAACAAAAGATTTGACCCCAACACAAAATGCAAGCTAATAAGAACAGAAAATGATGGGGGGGATTACTATTTAAACCACCACCGTACGTCAAGATCAAATAAAAAGAGCTTCGTTGATTAACTAATACACATCACGCATTGAGGATGATAATTAACTTGATTGGACTACACAAAAATGTTTCACTACGATTAACTTGAAGCTAGAGGACTTTTTCTTATAGTACATGAATTAAAATTGTTAAACATCCCATTTTATGAGAATATTCATAAATAATAAAATAGGTGTGGGTCCAAGGTGTGGCTTCATAAATTCAATTCAATAAAAAAAATAAAAAATTCAATTTTTTGTTTGTTTGTTTTGATCATGCTTAGAAAAAAATATTTGTTTTCTAGCAATCTATTCGAATAACGAAAGTACGAGTATATTGTCGTTTATAAGGCTGATAATTTTTATGTAGTATTACTCAATAGAAAATATAAGTCATTCGTATTTAGGATATTATTTATACCTTTTTTGTGATGCATTCGCTAGATACATTATATCGACTCTCAATAAGGAGTCACTGTCTGTTCGAAATGGAAAAATAAGCCCTTTATCTAAGTTATATTCAGGCGAAAAATAAAAATATTCTTCGTTACATTAGCTATATTTTCAAAGAATAAAAACTTTTTTATGGAATATTCAAACATATTAAGTTTAAAGAAATGAAAATAACACATTCAGCATCCATAGCTTTAAAAAGTCTAAAATTCGGAATGAGTTTTCTTTAAAATAAGCACCTACCTACATTTATTTTTTTTTGTAAATGCGCACGTTTATATATATCATATAAAGATAAATTTAGCTTCTCTTGAATATTTTTTATTTTGTTTTATATCGTTTTCTCTTCATAAATTAGTAGACTCCCTTGACAATATCTCTATGAAAAATTATAATTTAGAGCTCATTTATTAGACGAAGCTTACAAAGGCACTACGGTGGTTTTGTTCTGTAATGTGAATTTATGTCGCGAAGTCAGTATGCGTCTTTTGATTGAGAAGCCTTCTAAAATCCTCGCAGAAATGTACTCATTCATTTACTTAACACAGCAAAAACATTAGAAAAGCTAACAATTCATGAATGCTTAAAAGAGGAACGTACGCAACATAAGAAAATAGCGTATAATAAAGATGAGTTTCGTACAGTTTTTAAAAGAAATAGTGATTTCGAAACCTTTATCTGAAGGCATTTAAAAAGAAAACTTTCAGTATCAGAAACATAAATGCAAAAAAGGGAAGAACAACCCACACATTAATTTTCACTGAATATAGTGGAATTCTCTGATTTCATATGGCGAAATACAGCAAATAAACACGATATTAAACAAAAGTTAACCACACAATTAGTTTTTAATAAAATAATTATATTATATAAGTATAAAGACATTATTAAAGATTTAGGAATTTAATGATTTCAAAATATTAATATGGTTACCGCAAAATATTGATAATAAGCAGAAACTAAAATTAAGTAATCACACTTTACTGAGATATTGTCTAAATGATTTGAATAACAACTATGAACAGGAAACAATGAAAACCATCCTCAAAGGGTTATTAGTTTAACCTTTTAAAGGCTTGTGATTTTCTTCTCTCTAAGTCAGATAACAGGAAACTCGAAAAGAGTTTGCAGATAAAAAAAAAGTGTTTCAATATTAATATGTTTCATGCAGTTTATTTTAGTACATTTATCAAACTGTATCCTTGAAGTTTAAAAATATTAAGTAAAAATGTAATTCTGAGCTATAATAAACGAATTAAAAAGTCATTTTCACATCAAAGTATAGGAGAGAAAATATGAAATGCACAGTATATCGTAAAAATAGATTGAACCTAACAAAAAAGGAATAACACATTAAAATATGTTGTTATCCATAAGCAAGTTAGCAAAATCAGATTTTGATATTAAAAATGAAGCATTCTTTTACTACAAAAAGTTTCAATTTTGGATCATATTCTTTAAAATTAGGTAAAAGCAAAGTAAGGAAGTTCAAGAATAATTCAAGAAAACACTTAATCTTCTTTTCTTGATTTATATTCAGGGTTAATTATTCAGAGTTTGAAAGTAGTCGTTTCAAAATTATATCGACTAAACATCGATAATCTTAATTATACAGTAAAGCTCACAAGTCTTTCTATAAAGCTAATTTTCTTAATGTCACATAAATTGTTAAATGGTAATATAGAAGTAATATTTTCATTCTTATTTTTAATTAGTAATTAAGAAACAAAATGAAAATATACATAACAAACAAAAGTATTTTGACAAATTTTTTTTATTATATATTGATATTATATTTGCTCTTACATAGTACGTTTTTATTTCAATTATTACTAATATTTTGTTGGAAAACATTTTACTTTTCAAAACTGCTTCATAACTATATTTGTCTGCATGGTGTCCATTAACCTATTTATCTTACCTATAGTTGTATCTTTCCATTCAAAGTTTAGTGCTTGATAAAATCATTCAGATTTTTGTGATTGAACTATTTAGTTTTATTTAACTCACCCTGAATATGTTGCATAGGATTTAAATCTAGAGATTGATTCGTCTGTTTTAAAACATTAATCTTTTTGCTACTCAACAACTGTTGAACGAAACTTGATGTTTGTTTCATGTCATTATCATGTTGAAAATACCAATTTTTGGAAATATTCTTTAAATTATATGGCACCATGTCTTCTACTAGCAAATTTTTATATAAAAGTTTATTCGTGGTGCCATAATCGTCCAACATCTTCAGAAGAAAAACACTCCCACACGATAATATGTCTTTCACCATGTTTTACATTGGGAACAAAATATCGCGCGTGCAGATTGTATCTTCATATTACAAATTTACTTAGAACTATCTGCTGAAAATAAGTAACACATACTTTCATCACTTAAAAGTACTTTACTTCATTTCTTCTTGGCTCATTTCAAAGAGTTTTATTAAGTTCCATACGATCCTTTCTGTTTTATGTAAATACGAGTTGGTTTTTTTTTAGCGACGTTTTACTAGAGAAATACTTACATTTAAATTGTGGTTAACTTCATAAAATTCTTCATTAATTTTATAAATTATTCGATTTATGGTTTTACGAGTTATTTGATTTAAGGTTGAAGTCTTTTTTTAAAATTGTTATTCTATCAGTTAGATTTAAAAAAATTTCAGATCGACTACATCTTGACTTATGAGGAAAGATATCATGTTGCTTAAAATTATGATTCAAAACATTTACTAGTTGACACAATAGTCCAACGTTTCGTGCAATGTCACTATGATAGATTCTGTTTCTTAAATAATTAATAACACAGTTTCGTATATCTATAAAATATTATTTAATTTTTCTAATGTTAACTTCAACATTAAATAATAAGTATAATATAAATGTATTAAGAAATGAACAAAATTTTTTTTCTTGTGAATTAATTAATCTTATCAAATCAAAATCATGAATTGATGAAAATT
>BMAW01098341.1:234099-289099 GCA_019974015.1 Nephila pilipes | reverse complement strand
GTGAGAAATATCAAATTAGTTAATTTACCTATTAATTTTCAGAATTACATAAATAATTTATATATTAAATGTGCAAAAGCTGAATATCCTGCTAATTTCTTAAAAAAAAAATTTCAAATATAAAAATTATAAATGTGACTAAAAATCATATTTGTCTTTTTTAGATAATTTTTCTGATGTATATAGATTCTGTATTTCCCCGTATATTATTCTCTTTTGTTTTTACATGATTCATTTTTCTTCATCTCTCTCTCTCCTCTCTCCCCCCCCCCTCTTTTTTAATGTTCTCTCAGTATTAAATATTTTTTAAATAGTTTTTTTTTTTCAATCCAGTCAATGACACTCCTTTAATTTTGTTTTTTAATTAATTTTATTCGGTTTAGATTTTAACTTTCCTTATCTATTGTTAACATTGTTTTTTAAATATTTTACTTTTGGTTAACAATCTTATTTGAAAGGGAAAAAAATTAATCTACCTCTTGGTATGGTTTCTTTTAATTCAATCAATCGGTGTTTACTTTGGCACTGAATTATTTCATGGGGAGTAATGGCTGATTTAGTATGAAAATTGTAATGTTTTACTTATTCTTAAAATATTTTGGTTATAGTCCTGATTGTTCATTTACTTGAAATTTTGTATAAATAGTTTGTTTGATTTTATAATAGTAAATTTCAGGTGATGGTAATTGTCTTTATAAAGTGAGTATACTATTTATTTTGTACTGAAGTTTGTATACTATTTGTATCTTTGGTAATTTTACAGTTTGTTTTTTGTGAGAGCTTTCTTTTAGTTTAAATAAATAGTTTTTAGACTGTTTTTTGTTTAATTATCATTTTTAAAACATTTTTTTGGTTTAACAGTTTGGTAGATATTTATTTATTTCTATTTTTGCTGTCTGCTGTTTTTTGGAATTTTGTTAAATTAGTACTTTGTTTACTTTCTTCTCTTTTCTATGGTTGATTTTCAGAATTTGCTGATTTTTTTTTTTTTTTACTTATTACCGTATTTTATAATAATGTAATTCGCCGAAGTGTGATGGTTTGATCAGCAATAAAGTTATAAACATACATTATTCCATTTCAAATTATGGAACAGTATTAATTACAATACTTCCATTATTCTAAATTTTGCTTTTCATTCACTTCGCATTCCCTTACAATTTTTCAGTTACTAAATGGATTTTAGTACTAAATTTAATTTTAGTTTTAGTGTGTTTAGTTAATTATAATAACTTTTATATGCAATGTCAAATGTATATATTAATATATATATATATATATATATATATATATATATATATATATATATATATATATATATATATATATGGATTGAAATTAAATGTTCTTTGGTATTAAATGTGCGTAAATCTATTTTTTAATTCTAATTTATTTTTGTTATGTAATTTTCTAAATTTGTTTTCACCTGTTTATATTCCTGTAATTAATATTGAAACACTTGGAGTGTTATACTTGTAAGATTTTGAATTTTCTCTTGAGTTGTTATAATTTTTATTTTTTCTCTTTTGGCTTAATTGCTTTTTTTTAAATATGTGTTCAGAATTTCTTTCACTTTATATTTTGGTGTTATGAACGCTTTTCCATAATATACTTTGTTGATGGGGAGAGATAAGCCTATAATTCTAGAACAACCTAGCTTAACAGTATAAGGCCTATTAAAACAATGAATGTGTTATTCTGAATTTTTTGCTTTGCAAAAAAAAATGTTTTTAAATTTTTTTTAATTTCTTGATATTTTGCTAATTTTTATCTACTTTATTAAATTTAGTCTATATATAAACATATATATATAAACCAAAATATCGAATGCAGTTCAGATTGTTAGAAAATAAAATTAACAATGACTAAGGATACGATGATTAAATCAATTAATTAAAAAAAATTAAATACAAAAAATTACATTAACATTGCTACTTTTAACATATACTACTCATATAAAAATTAAATAGATTCAAGGAATAGAGTGTTTCAGTTTTCTTATAGTTAACCATAATAATGCAATTTGCAAAGGTTTTCAAATAATTTTTATACGAATCATTTGATTCTATTTGAGTTGAAATAAAAATGCATTCCTGCAAATGAATTAAGTATTTGCTAGCATTTTGAAAAAACGAATAATATAAATTAAACCACACTTAAGTACTTGTATAAAATAATAACTACTATTAATAAAAAAAATTCTTCAATTTTTTTTAAAATTTTAATCAAGCTTTAAAACAAATTTGCACAAAATGTAATGTAATAATGCAATGTAATATGTTATGGCTCAGTTTAAACTTAAAGCTTAGTAATAAACATATTATCTACGAAAACAAGTGCATTAGCTCAAACCGTTAAATTGAAAAAAAAAATATCCTTCCAACATTCTAAACTCAATTGGCTTATAATTTTGTCTCAATTTATAAAGATGTTTAACTAATAGTTAGGTTTTGTCTCATTTATTTCAAAAAAAAAAAAAAAAAACCAGAAGAAATCCCAGTTTTTATGAAAAAATATTTGTATAGACTATACACGCCAAAAAGCATTCGATTTAACCGTGAAGCTTATAAAGTATAGACAGTAAAAAAAACATATACTTTTAGAACTGTGTGTAGTCAACATTTATACAGATGTAAAAATTTCACATTGATGGAAATTTGTTCATCTGTCACACCTGTTTTACTTAAAAAAAAATTGAAAACACTCCATTCTAGAATTTCGTGGTAGACGCGCAATTCATGTTAACACTGAAAGCAAAAAAAAAAAAAGCATATGTCGAATTGCATTGTAAAAGTATTTTCAAAATATTTTCGAATTAGAAAACAAAATTCAAAGTCAAAAATGTATTTGTAACATGATGATTTTACGCTCTTTATTTTTATCTCAATTAATCATGTTTAGCTTAAAGTTTAATTAGATTATTCTGCCAATTGTATTTTGATATATATATATATATATATATAGCTATGAACGGTATGATAATACACCATTCTACACTTACGATAGGTTTTTTCAGTATATATGCTATAAGATGCTTTCAATATGCACATATACAGAAAATAATACCTGTTTATACCTCACAGATGTCATGTAATTCTACTGTTTTGTTTGTTCGCATTAATTTTTTCTACCTGTTAATTTTTTCTCAGAACAATTTAACTTTCAATAGACTACATCGTTTAAATTTAACAATTAAGGCAAATTTAAATGAAAGAAAATTGAAAGAAAAACAAGTGCAGTAATAGAAGCCATCATAAATAATTATGAATACTAACAAACGATTTGTAAATGGCAAGTTCTTAAGTCTACCATCATCTAATGTATTCTGATTTCATCAGCAAACAAAAAGCATTAAATTTTATTTTTTATTTGTATTTGAAGCAATAATTTTTTTTATAAAATACATCTCATATTTCCTCTTCTATATTATAATATCAAAATGGGCTTTGAAATGTCTATATTAAAAAGAAAAATTTCGTATTTATGCAATAATTTTCTAAATTTTAAGGACATATTATTTCTTATAAACACCTGTATCATATTTTTGTTCTATTATTACAACTATCATATACGACAGGGATGGCCAAGCAGTGGCAATGCGCCAAACGGGGCGCATTGGATGATTATAAATGTCGCTTCATTTAGTTCTGAGTAAGCTATTATGAAGTCGAGTTTTGAAGCAGTGATTTTGAGAAAGTTTTTTTTTATTATTATTTTGCGAGATACGATATGTGTAGTTGTATTTTATTTGTTTTTTCAACATTTTTTAGAGTTTTGTGCCTTTCCATGTTTTTAAATTCGTTTTATCCATTACTATGCAAAAAAAGTGATCAAAAGAAGGTGGCAGAAAGTGACAGTAAGCATAAATGTAATGAACTGTGGGTAAATAAGCTATTATTTACATCAATTTCATCAGAAAAACACATTGTATTATTAGTGAAATTATTTTTCCACTAAATAGAAGTTATGACCTTAAATAGCTATTATTAAACACATCATCAAATCTACATAGAAGAAAAAATGAACTATGTTCTTGTGTCTGAATTGTGAAAAGAATATGTGATTAAGATAAAGGAATAAATCAGAATTCAAAATATATTTTCTAAAATAAATTATGAAGACTTAGTGACGACGGAAGGGTTGTATGAAATTGCTTTAGAATTGATGGGGGACCCTTTTTCTGACGGAGAAGAAATTGTTAATCCTTGTCTCGAAATATTTACAAGCCAACTTGATAATAAAGGTAATAAAAGGAAAGCAGGCGAAATTGCTATATCAAGGCAGATAGCTAATTATGAAACGTATCGAAGCACTCTCAGAATGTATCCCAGAAATTGGTATACTTTGACCATCCTTACACTTTTTTTCTCTAGGTTTGAATGAATCACAATGGACATAATTGATGTTGCACAGTCAAACATTTTTATCAGAGGAATTGATGATAATTTGAATATCTTTGAAAAACTTTCCAGTCTGGAGTCATTGTATGGTCAAACGAGAGGGTGAAACACAAATAAAAAAGTAAAATCATGCCTAGAAAATCTAAAATAATATTGTAGCAAACTCATCAGTATGTGTATTGACGGAGTGTCATAAATGATAGGTAAAGGCAATGGCACCGTAGCTTCGCTTGAAAATATTTTAATCGTCCTATAGTTAAATATAATTGCATTATACTCGTACAACACGAAACATTGTGTGCCAAAATAATAAATATGCAACATATTATGTTACCGTTTATGAAGTTTGTTAGTAAAATAAGAGTAAGAGCATTAAACAGACTAGAATTAAGAGAATATTGCGAATTGTTTTAATTTGGAATACGTTGACTTTACCCTTCATTGTGAAGAGCGCTGGCTTTCTAAAGGTCAGGTTCTGAGTATATTTTGGAAATTGAAAAGTGTCGTTTCTAATTTTTTAGAACAGGAAAATGAACAACCGGATTAAATAACCTTATTATTTGGCAACAACTGGCTATTTGATTTGACATTTTCAGATGATATTACAAGCCATCTCAATGACCTAAATTTAAAACTATAAGGCAAGAATTAATTATTTCATACTATGAAAATAGCATCAGTTCATTTGAAATTAAATTAAAGCTATTCAACTCTAACTTAGAAAATGAGGATTTAAGTCAATTTACGTTCTAGAAAGACCAAAGTAAATGTGCTAAGAACAAAGGCAATTTGATCAAATATATTGAAAAAAATCAAGATATTGTAAGGAACATTTGAAAGATTTAAATATTCTTTTTCATGATTATTCTAATGAAGAGAACTGAATTCTCATCCTTATAAACTCATTTTCTCTTAGTGAACAAAACATAAGGCAGATTTCTGGTAAAATACAAATGAAACTGGTTGATTTAAAAACCAATTCCTTCTTAATATAAAATCTGCTAATCTTTTTGGAGATAAAAATGCTTTTAATGTAATTAATTTATTGAGTTTTCTTTACCATGTGAGTATTACTCAGGGTTAAGAAAATTTGCCAAAAATTATATATGTCGCTTTGGGACAACATACAGTTCTGTGAACAAGCATTTTCATCAAGGAAATCAATTAAAAGTAAGACAAAATAAAAAATAATTTATTCAAATTTGAAGAATTCTCTGCTGCTCTCAGTAATAAATTTAACACCAAACATTAAAAATACTAGCGAAATTCAAACAGGCTCAAAAGTTTCATTATTGATGAGTAATGTTTATGTGCTGTAATAGATATTGTTTTATGTAAAATAATTGAATCTTTGAAAAAGTTAATTATGCCTTTAAACATACTTCTATTAAAAAGTTATTAAACATACGCCAGGGACAGGGACCATACCAGGACATACCAGGACAGGGACCTTGGATTCGTCTCTTCTCTCTAGAAAGCAGAGAGAAGAGACAAATCCAAGCTTCGAGCTAGTCTTATTCTCAATATCAACAGTTGCAGTTCAGAGCTATTTTCACCTAATCAATGGCTTGTAGCACCATCAAGAAACGACCATTTTCTCGTAGCGGATATCATTTCTTATTATTACAGATTAATAAATTTGTGTGAATAAGTCGTCCCTTACCTCCTCTATTGCAAATTCTATTCTTATTTTTATCTACCTACCCCTGACCATGAACGTAAGCCGGTATAAGAAGTGTTCGAGTTGTATGGCGCATCTGAACTCCTTTGACGAAAAAATGGGCAATAATAAGCAAAAGGTTGGCCACCACTGATATTCAATCTGTTCTAACAAAACACTTATTATATGTAATGTATTGTTACAACTATGGTATTTAATGTGTTATAACTACTCGAACTCTCATATTGAAACCAAAGAATTTTCGTATCCGAGTTTGAGGTATGTTATTTAGCATTAGCCGAAGGCGGTCTTTAGAAATGTTATATTTATTTATTTCCTTGTACTTTTCATTATGAATGGAAGATGCATTACATATTTGAAAATGAGTTTTCATTTCCTTTCAGGATCAATTTTATACATAGAATTTTTATAGTATTTTATACATAGAATTTTTATAGTATTTTATACATAGAATTTTTATAGTATTTTATACATAGAATTTTTATAGTTTCTATTTTATACATAGAATTTTTATAGTATCTATTTTATACATATAGTTTTCCTGTTCGATGCAATCGTATCTGCAATATTACAATTTTTTAAACACTGTTAAATGATATTCTTAAATTAGCCTGATGTTTATATTCTCTTATTAAAATTCAAAATTGCGAATTATGAGGTGCTTCTATTGTAATTCTTGCTATGTATTTTTTAGCATAATAACCGAAGAATGGACCAATAGAATTATTTACTTTACGTCATGTGTCACATCCAAACTAAATGAGTTACTATGTCCCCTTTTAATGAATTTCCAAGGAACAATAAATATGTTTCTACAGCCTCATTTCCATTCCTATGTTTTCACTAAAAGTTATAAAAGAAAGAGGGAACCAATTTGCTTTCTTTATTACTACTAAGTATACTACCTTAAAATTTTTGTGAAAATTCAGAATTCAATTTATATGGTAATATAAAATTTAAGAAAATCTTAATCCGTTTTATATATTTTAGTTATAAAAAGTTTTATTACAAAAAGTTTATTTTTTGAATTTAAATTATAAAAAATTATTATTAATTTTGTGACGTTGGACTATTCGCAATTTTCTCCTCACTTTCCTCGGGAAATTTTTGGTAATTTGAATAGCAATTACATAAAAATACAATTCCTTCCCAACCGAAATGAAACAAGATAAGGTAAATAAGATGAAGATAAGAATAGTAGAGAATTTAATTAGAAATATATTGATATCTAAGTGCAACAGAATTGAAAGAAGAAAGGAAGGGAGATAGAAGATAACGACAAGATGATAGATAATATTTGTAAATTGAATTGAATGATCGAAATAAATCATTTGGAATGAAGCGACTCTTAGTTAAAAGGAATAACATCAGAATCTAGTTATAATAAGAGAGAAGTGCTAGTATCTGAACGATTAATTACGATGATTCAATCCAATTTACAAATATCTATTAGCTTGTTGTTATCCTCTATCTGCTTTCATTTCGCTTTTCAATCCATTTTACTAATGTATCACTATCTCTAATTCGATTCCCTTCATTAAACTTTTAATCTTTATCTAATTTACCTAATCACGTTTCCTTTCAGTAGGGAAAATATTGTAATTTTTATGTAGTTCAAATTATCAAAATATTTCCGAGGATAGTGCGGAGAAAATCGCGAATAACCCAACGTCACAATTTATATTACTGTCATGAAAATTTTCATAAATTTAAAACATACAAACCTAATAATTTTTAAAGATTAATAATTACTTTTAACATAAATATCAATTTTAAGAATTATAAACTATTTTTAAAATAAATAATAATTTTAACCATTATAAATTACTTTTAAGATAAATAATGATTTTAAATATTATAAACTATTTATCATGAATAATAGTTCTCAACAAAAAATATTACCTATGAAAAAACAAACTTTTGAAAGCAAATAATCTGTGAGTACTTTTATTTTTAAATTTCTCAAATACATAAAAATACAAAAATGTGCTAATTTTAATCTAAAATTAGCAATTATTTCCACATTATCGTTTCAAAAAATATTTAAATCCCCAAATATATGGAATAATTTCAAAATCCCTGAAGATAAATTTCTTTAATATATACATGGAATATACGAGTCAGATTACAAACTATTACCTTCAATATATTTTACATATATATCAAAAATTAAGAAAATCTTAAATTAAGAAAATCTTAAATTAAGAAGTAAGTTTGAAAAATCATTTATGAGAAAAAAATTAACCTAATGTCTTAAAAATTTAAAATCACTCAAAAACTGTAATGTATGCATTTAAATAACTTTTAAACAATTCCTTGATACAATTTGTATCTGCTATAAACTCACTGAGATATCATTTTAAATTAAGTTTCCTTGTAACAGTTCCTGATTTTTAAAGTAATGAAAAATTATTGAATAATTGAAGGTTCAGTTGTGTTTTCTAACCTAACTTAAATTTCTAAGAAAAGTATTAGTTTGAATTTGATAATCATGATATGCGACATACTATTAATGAAAAAGAAACTAAAATGAACCTTACACTGCGTGAAATGAAAATAAAATAAATATAGATTTTGTCCCTTGAAAAATCATTTTTATATACATAATTGTAAGAAATTTACCTAGGAACACCCTAGCAGAAATCCGTAAAAGAATATCCCATTTTATTTCATTCTTGAATATACACAGAGTCATTTTAGTGTTGCTGAGTCTGTAAAGAACTTATCACTGGATTTTATTCCAGTTTTAAATATAACATCGGTTTCAATTTAGTAACAACAATCGTGGAATCGTTGTAAATATAAAATTAAGCACTTTTAGATTACTAAGATTTTCATAGTTTGAGACAAACATTAAAACCCCATAATGCAGGCACGTAAAACATACATTGCAGACTATACTATGGAATAGCCGAACTCGTAAAAAAGTTTTGCAGTCATTTCACTTAAGCCCCAGGTATAGCAATTTTTACGATGGATTTTAAAAGGTTTTCGTGTTATCAAAGTTATAAATCTGAAGCTATATACTTGTGGGCATTTTATAATAAATGTATCATGTTTTTAATTCTCTGGTAAGTGATTTAAGAAAGCATATTCCTGGTCCCAAAATACACTATAGTTAAATTTTGATTTCAATTACTCTTGTTTTATTATTCTTGAAGGACTAGCTTTTGCATAAAACATTTTTATATAGGTACCTGAAGAAAAAACACATGAAATGAAAATGCTTTAATATATTAGCTATGAATTGGATTAAAAGTTTCTTATTTCTCTAAAATCAAAATTTAGCTGCAACTTTCTAGCAGCAAAAAGTTTAATTGGGAAGATAATAGAAAAGTTGATTTTTTAAACCTTAAGTATTGTAAATTAAGAAATTTAGGAATACTTTTAGTAAAACAGACTATTCACATATTATCCTTAATTAGTTTAAGTAGAGGAATAACCCAATAATGCGCATATTTACAAATGTAGTGCTATAGCTGTAATGCTGTAAATGTAGTGCTGTAGTTTTAAATTCAACTTGATCAAAGAAATATTCTTATTTTTTTTTTTTTTTCATTTGAATGATTTTTATTACTTAAGCTTCAAATTGCAAAATACAATGTCGCATGATTTAAATATGAGCTTAACTTTATAAAATACATTTGCAATTCACTTAACGCCAAATTGAGGAATGAAAAAATAATTCTACCAAAATAAAAATTATAAACAATCTACTTGCACTCAAACGCACACACACATTTTGATGATCATTATCAAATTTAAATAAGAAATTTAAGTACATTTTAATACATATATCATGCATTATTAGGTGATTGAATTCTATGAGTACGAATTTGTATAACTTTTTTGCACTGATTTCCATATGATCTAATTTACATTTGATCTCCTTTCGGTCAAGGGAATGGTATCGAATAGGCGATTTGAATGAATATGTTAAATAACAAAATCACCAAATGAAAAACTTCGAGTTAAGTATAAATGTTATTAAACAGGCATCGAAATCTTTTATGGAAAGATTATCTAATCTATACAGAATGCAGCTCTAAACTCGGTTTATTATTTATTGTAATCCATAAAAACTTAATAGTAATATCATTATTAGCTTTTTAAAAACAGCGAAGGAGAATTTTTCCGGCTCTTATAACTGGAAACTTTCTCCAACTATGTTTCTGGTTCCTCAAAGTTCAATTTGGAAATTAGATACTTAGTATCAATTCCAACCTCCAATTCCACAGGCTATGGAAATCTTATAGCCACGATTAAGCTGTTGCAAGCTAGTTTGCAAAGTCAAATTACAAACGCATCTAGAAAACTGGGCTCCATCAAAAGTAAATAAAACCAAAACTCGTTAAGGCGCTTTGGGTTGCACCTAGCTTGGCGAATATCCTACTGCTTCCAGCCAACAACATCCGTTCTCTCGCATGCGGAATCACTATCTCATAATCTTTAGATCTCCTTTCCGAACTCCGCGTTACTTGAATTACTCGATACAAGGCTAGAGGCATTAGGATTACTTTGATAGCTGAGATACGTCTCGATCTACGGAGCTCGGGAAAACATTCCGTGAATTGGCAGGACGCCTTCGCTCCACGGGAGAATTTTTCTTGCCGAAAGGCTTCAGGGAATGATTTTATTGCTTCCAGATTTTTTTCCCTTTCTTCTGTTGAGGAGGATGGACCAACCTCATTATTACTGCGGCGAGTAACCGATAAGTATCAGGAAGAGCCCGTTATGAAAACCTATGTACGGAAAAATCTAGGCAATGTTGAGGGCAGTTTTTTGGAACATATGACATACCTTCACGCATCATCCATAGCTACAGAATTTTTTCACTCCAGACGATTCGATATGTCCACGAAAAAAAAAAAGGAGAAGTAGCTCATGTGAATTATGATCTTCAATAAGAATTATTTATCGGTTTTGGTATTATTGTATGCAAGGTAATGTAATATAACAACGAATAATAAAATAAGGTGAAATTAGAATGCTTCTGAAAGAAAAAGAAATTATTGTAAGAAATAAATAACACTCTTGGTTTCAATGCTTTGATTTTTCGTTTAGAACTAAATATGGCAAATTCTATATTTTTCAGATATTTTAATTATTTTGTATATTTTATATTATGATTAAAATATTTTTCTAAAATTGTAAGCCATCAATTACTTACACATGTGAAAAGAACTTTTCTTGGTCATGAATGAAATAAAATGTATTTAATTATTTATACATGTTGCATTCTCATTTTAATTTTATATTTTCTTATTGTAACAACAATTTTTGATGACAATTTTCATGTTATGTGTTCAATAAGTAAAATATTATTTAAGAATATAATAGTCTTAAGTAGAAATATCATCATACAGGTAATATTTTTTACTGTTTGGTTACTTCTGATACAAAAATTAAATAAGGCAACAAAGTATGTAATCTGAGTTTTAATTTGCCTCTATCATATTATATACTTATAGGTTTTGTCCATAAATATTTATAATATGATTTGAAAATGGTTTTTTTCAGACCGATACGAAAATATGAAGCTTAACACTCACGTTCTTTTAAGAATTTAGAGATAGCTCCATGAGTTCCCTTAAGAGACATTTATTGTGTTTTATCTTTTAAATGTTCCTCGTAGATATAAAATGTGTCGGATTTGCGTTCAAAATCGGTCGCGTGGAAAAATAAATCAAGATTTAAGTCTGGAGCAAATTGGTATAATAAACAGTGTTGCAATTTTCATAAAATCATAACTTAGTATTAAAGAGAAACAGAAAAATCAAAAAATGATTTATTCAATATAAATAAAAAAATAAATTGAATATGTATGATTTTAATGATTTAATAAACACCGTAGAATTTTTTAGATTTTTTTAAACATTATTATCAACTGTATTATAAACATGTTTTAAAATGATCTTTTAGAAATATATTAGTCCTCATATCTATTTCTTTACAATGTTGCTGTTCAATATAGTTCCTTCGATTTGTGTTAAATTTCTCTCTCTATTATCATAGAAATGCTTGAATTTGTAGATTAAAAATAAAATTAAAGGCCTTTGAATTGAAGATTATGATCACTTTGGTTGTAAACCATCTCAAAATTGCTCAAATACCACAAAGGGTGAAGAACTTTTCTTATACATACATACATACATACATATAGGAGAGAGATATATATATATATACATATATAAATGTTTTTACATAAATTTAATAACTATATTCTTCCACTCTCAACTAGATAAATATTTATGAGAAGAGACAAATGCTAAACTTCAATAAAATGCTTTCCTTCTTTTCAGATTTTATAACATATTTTCAGAATAAGGAAAATTATTGATTTAAGGAAAACGTTGACTATGATTTCGGAAGTAGCAAGTAAAACTAATTTGAAGCCACTATCCGTTATGTCATTGAATTTACATTTTGAAAAGATAACTTGAAGAACATTTTGTGTTTTTGAGGAAAAATCAAATAAGCAAATGCTTCTTTATATTTTCTGTGTAACAAAAGAATGAAGCAAAACGAAATGACATTTTTATTGCTAAAACAAGTATTCCAAAAATACATGAACTAAAATACATTACTCAGTTAATTTGAAAATATTTATTTTTGTTCTTATTTATATTAAACTCTCTAATACCTTTTAAGACACCCGCATTATTTCTTAACTGGTTCGAATGAAATTTATCGATTTAAAAGCTCTGGTGTGATACGTACCAAACTGAGTATACTTTTTCAAATAGAAAAATTTTCCAATTTTAGAATCCCATTCTGATTTCGATAGCAAATAAAGATCAAAATACTTCTAGTTATTACTATTCATCTTTCTTCTATAGCTTTTACTATATATATTTTTCTTATTTCGTATCCTAAACTTAAGGACAAAGAGTTAAAAATTCCTCTATATAATTAACGAAAATCTGCGTGTTTACAATTGTCATAAGTTTTAAGGATTCATTGTTATTAACGGATATTTTTTTATCTAACAATTATGAATAAGTGAAGACTTTTCTACCTGAAAAACCATTTTTACTGAAGGGTTCCATTTTCAATAAAGGGTGAAGATAACATTAACTATATCAATGATATTTACAATGTACATGTTCCTCATGTGACGTATAGTTTTAATTCCCCTTTCTTACTCTGTAGACAATTGAAATTGGTCATTTTCAATAGTCTTATGATTAGAAAAATTGTTCGATAATGATTAAATTTACACTTCGATCCATTTTTTCCTAATAACATCAAAAAATGTATTAATATTATTTTATTATGTGCACATACATTCACGTTGAATAAATATGCTCTTGAGCATATTTATTCATCGTGAATGTATGTGTATATAGTAAAAGAAATGCTCAAGAACGTTCCTAGAACCTGTCTTCGTCTAAAATAGAGAATAAGATACAAACATTGAGCCTATTCTTCATTTTAAAAATGTTGCAATGTTAATATAATATTCCGATTTCATCATCAGATAGATAGCATAATATTTCATTATACTTACTGTATACATATATATATTGTATACGGTAAGTTTATATTTAGTCTCATATTACTTAATACCCAAAATGGGTTTCAAAATAAATCTATTACAGTGAAAAATACTTATTTGGGAAATGTTTTTAAATTTTCAAGGAACAAAACGATTATTGAGTGCATGAATTATAACCACTTGAACTTAAATTAATATCGTGATATTTTTTCTTATTAAAAGAGTTTTCAGCTTACGGATCTGGTCTTCGACTACTAGGCAAAGACAGCTCTAAGCCAGCTGAGAGTTAAAGACCTGTATCATAGATACAAGTAACACATACAAACATTCTACTTATTTTGAAGGGGGGGAGAGTATATTTCTTTCAAGCAAAAACACTTAATTTTCCAACTTGATCAGATATTTCTTTTAAACTTATGAAGATATTTGCCAGTTAGATATTAGACTCGCATTTCAAATCCCAAAAATATGTTTCGTATTACTCAAATAGTAATCAAAGAATGAAATAATAAACTACATACAGTTAGGTTTCGTTCAAAAGTTTTGGAAAAAGGTGATAAACTGTTTTTAAATATGCCTTATTTATGTTGACGATGCATGAAAACAAAATCTACGCATTGATTTTTAAAATTAAACAACCTATACTTATATTCTTCTTAGTTTATCTTAAATGTCATGAATAGGATATGAGTTAAAGATTTGAAACTATAAAAATGTATCTACGTAATGATCTTCTTAAGAGTGGATTAATACTTCGAAAGCATTTTCCTAATGAAAGCTGATGTCATTAAAGGAACTGAAATTCTCTGAAATGCATTAGTCCATCAATACATATACTTTTAGTACACAATACTTTAGTTGTCAATAGCTAAGAATTCCAAAGGGAGTAATTATTTCTCAAAGACCCCGAAAAGCCGAAACAAGAATAATTATTTAGAAAATTCTGAAAGCCTGAATTTCGAAAACTAGAAAATTTCCAAAACTGAGCAGGAATCCATCTAATGAAAATGTAAATTATATCCGGAGAGCTTAGCTTTTTAAGAAATTATAATCTAAGGATTTGTAAGATGAGACTTTAGAATAATTTTTAAAGCTTTTAGTGGAGATAAGTTAGCAATTCAGAGTGTGACTTCTTATTTCACTCTAAAAATATGGTTATTTTCTTATGAGAAAAATTAAATATATAAGAGAAAATATGGAAAATAAGAAAATGAATTTTAAAAAGACAGTGAAATATAATTTAAAAATTTTATCAAAATATATGAATTGTGTGGAAGAAATTAGGACTTTTCAGTTTTATAAATTTTATCAAATACCACACGCCAATGAAGCTTCTTCTCTTCTCAAGACTTTACCAAGACAGTTTTATCAGATGTATAAAACTATCATGGAACAAAAATCTAACAAACATCAAGAATAAGAAACGCAGCTAAAGGGGAACTAATAAATTTCTGAGTAGAGGAAACAAATGAGATTCTATTGCAAAAAGGATTATTAATGATTATTACGAAGCTTCAAGCATGTTGCGAAATTATTACAATCCTCAGAAAGGTTATTGTTATTTGCTGATTACTAGCAGCAAAATATATTTTAATATTAAACATAATCAACTGAACAGTAAAGATGAAACAAGTTGATAAAACAAAATTATAATTCTACTATTATCAATATTACAATTTTCTGCATTTTTTTTGTACAGTAAGCTTTTAAAATTAGTATTCTAAAAAGGATGGTTCTGTGCTTTTATTTCATAACTCTTAATTTTAAAAATGCTTAAGTTTAAAATACTGAATTATATTCAACTGCGATTAAAGAATTATTCAAGCTCTTCAAGTATATAAGTGCTAAGTAAACGACATTTATCACTTCTTGAAGTTTCTTGACATCTGTTGTTGGAGTTCTGAAGTAGACAAAAATACGAAACTTCTCTATCCATAATAAAATATTCGTTTCTCTGAGGTAAATGCAAGTCCAGGACCTAATGCTAACACGCACCGTTCCTGAACTTCTTAGAGAATTTCCTTGGCGTTCTCCTCTTCTCTTTCTTTAAGTACTCAAAGGCGCGATGCATATAAAGTAGTTGTTTTGCATAACTTCGTCCTTGATGTTGAATCTTCCATGGAGCATTGCCATCGAGTAGAAAAGCAGACTGACATCTCAGCATAGTAAACAGCCTCCAACTGTTAAATTAGCAAACTTTGTTTCTCTACGTTCTCAAGTCGACTTTACCGAGGAGAAGTGTGCATTAAATACGATTCGTCGCGCTTAAACCCACGCATCAATCTTTCTTTTGAAAATGCCATGAAAAATGTATGCATTTTGTAAAAGAGATGCATTTGCGATAAGACTATGGAAGAGAAAATATTGACGGGAAGAAAGGCGACAAAGCAAAGTAATGATAAAGAAAAAGATGGAATTTAAAATGTAGCAAGTTTCGTGATTGAATGAGATTTTTTCCTCGTTTTTGCGTACTACGCTGCCTTTCGAAGCATTGATGTACAATAAAAATAAATAAAAACTTTAAATATTTACTTATTGTTCAATTCCTGATATTTTATGGAAATTTAAGCTCTAATATTACTAGGAAATAAAATGACTATTTCTTTTAGTATAACGTCTGAAAAGAAAAATAAGATATAGTCAAATGAAAGTTTCACATATCTTATCTCGTAATATGTTGAATATTAAAAGGATCTTAAATAAACTTTCTTAGTAAAACGCCTACTCTAACATAACTATCACACGCAATGAAATTTCACAGGAACTTTTGACGAAAAAATTTTAGTTGAGAACGTAGTAATAAAGACCTCTGTGCGCCATTACATACTAGATATGAGAGGAAAATCAAACGTATGTGACAAACATGAAAGAACCACACAAAATGGGTTTGGGACTGCCTCCACCAAATAAATGGACAATATGGAGACCGGAATCTCAATCTTATAACAAAATCGTATGTATTTATAAATCTTATTTATACATATTGTAAGTGTATTAGTAACTATCTTTACACAACCTCTACGCCATTGTGTACTGTTCCTGCCTCGTGTATAAAATCTTTAAATTATAAATATTAGTATTAAAAATAACAAGAAAAATGCATAGTATTTAAATTTATTATCTTTTTTGTATAATTTTTATTTGATTGTTCTCTACAAATAATATCAGTTATATGATAGTAAAATTATTTGTGCATTAGCAAATTCAATGTAAATCAAAGAACAGAGTTAACAGTAATAATCATATTACATTTACAATTAGATTCACTAAAACAACCTTAGTTTATGGCAAATGTTATAAAAGAAGTAATTCGTTAGAAGCGCTATTATATTGTTTTATAAAATGCTCTATTTTCTAAATTCAACCCAGAAGGGATCTCGTGGTGAGACATTGCATAAGCGCAATTAAAAAAAATGGGGGTCTTTCTTCGCGTAAAATATTCAATTTTCACTACAGTCTACATATAAAGCTTGCATTATAAGGTCTCACGAGAGAGATTAACGTCAGCAATGTATTGTGGTTTAGTAGTATCTATTTGCTGGCAGAAAGATAGTGGAAAATTCGCAAACGCTTTTAAATTCTGACCTGTATAATTCGTTATCATTGTATCTCAGTTATGCAAAACTTGTTTTATATAAATATAACGAAGGGAAAATTTAACAAGAGAAATTAGAAATTAGATCAAAGATTGAAAAAAAACCTTATTTTGATGCAGAATTGGAATTTGATTAAGTATAAAGTTCTTAATTATTAGGCTCAAAGTGATTATGTGTACAGTGATTAAATATTCTTAAGAAAAATAAATCTCTCATTTTTTTAAGAACTATTAATTTTATAGTTAATCCCAATTTTATAGTAATTCATGATTTCAAGGTTATTTGACAGCGTCATCATACAACATTTTTTTTATATTTAATAAATAACCTAGTCTGATTAATTACCCCTATGAAACTTTTGTGTAGGATTTAAGCTAGATGCTACTTTTTATATAGTCAGTCTTTTTTTTTTTTTTTTGTCTCCCTCAGAGTGATTAATTTAACTTCAAACAACTTCTTGTATCACCTTAATTTGCCTCTATCTTTATGAGTAATAGCTAATTTTAGCTCAAAAGTCGTCCAAAGAAGAAAGGAAATCCCCAATCGGTTCATAAAATCGATACAAACTTCGCTGACAAAAAGGAAGTAAATCCCTTGACCCCTTCCCAAATATTGCAAAATTCCTTTCAATCTCCTTGTTCATTTCCTCACCCACAGCTGTGCTTTTACATCCATTCTTCACTCTCTGTTGTTTTTAGAAAAGTAGCATCGTGTTATTCAAGACATAATTATTTTACCACGTTCTTTGAAATAAAAAAAGTTTAAGAACAAGCCATAAATTTTGCCTTAGCAAGTAATACTATTTGAAACTATGTTGATTAAAGAAATTTCCCTAGAAATATACAAATTATTCTGAAGAGTAATTATATAAGGCCTTGGACTTAGTTTAATCAAGTACATTCAAGACTGATTTTGTTTCGAGATTGGCACTTGATTAGAGGATTAGTTTGATATATACGTTTAAATTAACTTGGGTATCAATCTAATCGCTATATTTAAATAGAGTAGGTCAAGATTACAAAAAACTATTGCATTTTTGTTTTAAAAAAATCTTTGTCTTTATTTACTTTTGTTAATAATGTTTAGAAATTTTTTTATTAAATTAATGAAGCTGTTTTCAGTATTTAAAGAGCTAAATCACTTATATCTTTCCCACAATAGTGAAAAACATAAAAATTTAGCAATGAACAATTAATTGCATAGCTTCAATAATAGCTTGCTTTAGCTAACTTAACTTAGAAAACACAACCATGAGCAACTTAGCACAAAATTCAAATAAAGAGGAGCAACCTAATATTTCATTCTCCATAAACCACATTTATAATGCATCTTTAACGTAATAAAGATATCAAAGATTTAGAAAGCTCAATGAAGGTACCTAATAGCAAACCAAAATAAGATCCGTGCATCCTTAAATAATAAAAAAGTTCTCTACTTTAATAAGGATTTCCTAAATATTGTCTGAAAACTTTTTTAAAAAGTCTCAACCCTAACATTAGGCAATTTCTAAAATTCAAATAATTAGGGAACATTTTCCACGACAACTTAGGTGAATAACTTTCATATAACGATGACAAATAATTCGTTGCTGTAACAGCAGCAACAAGCTGAATCTATGCTAATTATATTTCAACACAGTACATCGCAAGCCGTGTAAGCTTTTCAAATATTAACACGAGGCTCTAAAATAAATCCGAAAATGAGAACTTTTAAGGGATTCGTTCATATTATGATTATAGGAAACCTACTGTTTTCTAAAATAAATGTGTTAAAATTCAATGCTAATGAGGGCAAACGAGAATTACGTATTAAATTGAAAACACTTGTTACAAATCGGATATAGATTTTTATAAGAAAAGGGGAGCTATGTTCTAACATTGAAAGAAACCAGACAGTATAATTTTTAAGTAATTTCTATTCTTCATTTTATAAAGGTATAGTTATATATAATATTGTAATTTAAAAAAAAAATAATAACAATTTTAAAACCTATTACTTTAATTTTTGTTCTTTTAAAAATGTCTTTAGCCTTCTCACGAATAATTGTGAGGGACAGATCAATCTTTTCCAATTCAAAATTATTTTGATCCCTCTAATAGTACATTGAAACATTGATTTATGTAAAAGTGTTTTTCAATAAAAAAGAGGTATCAAACAACTTAAACACTGCGATGGTTTTAGTAACAAAATATATAACTTGAAAAGTAAGAATTGGAAATAAAAAAAATTTTTAGAAAGAAGGTGATCAATAAGATTAATAAATCAATTTTATAGAATAAAAATAGCAGCCATGGACTTGAGTGATTAAAAATTTGGTATCTAGTTTTAGCTTAGTAACATTTCATCCTTGAAATGTTCTCCATGATTATACGATTGCGTGTGTACATTGGGAAAATGTAAAAAAAAATTGGATCATCGAGATTGAAGTTGAACTATACCTACAAGCGATTTATGTAGCGCTGAGAACCATTTATAAAATCGATTTTTATAATTCAAAGCTATAAATCACCCAAGAAACCATTCTACGTAACAAGCAAACAAATCGCATAATTTAGAAGGATTCGTGAAGGAATGTATCATGAGAACTTCGAAAAAATATAATCATACAATTTATAAAACATGTTTTCTTAGATATACGTGCAGATAATAATGCAATTCTATGTTTAAATTTTATATTGCGTGACAAAATCAGAATATAAACTAACTTAAAATCCTAAATTCATAAATTATATTTCCAAACATTTGTACATGATTTCAGAAATCCAGAAAACATGCATGCACTGAATTTTTAACCCTACGTAAGTTGTTTTTGACATTTCAGATTAGTAACGAATGGGTTTGGTATTAATTTATATCAACAAAACGTATTCATAAATTTAAGTGTGGAACGTAACGAAATATCCATAAGACACTTCTAAAAACCATACTTAATCAAATTAAAAATAATAAAATGAAGGGAAAAAAATAAGCAGAGATTATTAACCCTTTTAAATTTTAATGATAACCAAATCATACATTTGATAAGTTCATTAAAAAGGACTGATAAAGAAACACATCCAATTTTTCTTAAAAATTACATTGTTATATTATATGAGTATAGTTGTATTGGACAAGACAAAGTATATTTATTGTTTATAAGATTTTAAAAAATGTTTTTTTAAATACTTTATTTAATGCCTCACAAAGGAGGTAATTAGGATGATGATTTCCTTAGTGTTCAGACCGAAATCTTTCGAGTAATCAGTTTGATAGAATTTAAATAGTTGAACAAATATACTGTCAATATATAATAACATTAATACATAAGAAAAGGCCCTCATAAAGGATTCAAACATGATCAAATGTGCAAAAATGCTATTTCATTCTTAAAAAAATAAACAATTTTAGAATGATTTTATTTTTGTATCAAACATTTTCATTTGATTCCGAGCATTATTGTATATAACGAATAAATAATGAAATAATCACCATGTGAGCTTTTATACAATTTACAGAAGATATGTTAATCATAAAAGATATTACTTCTAAGATTTCAAGAGAGAGATAATGAAGCAATCAGAATTCAAGAATAATCAAATAAAATCAAACAATAAAATTCTGCAAATTATTTATTATTTGTAAAATATAATATAACTTTTTTACAAAAATTTTGTTTTTCTGACCAAATTTAGTAAACTAAGAATTTATTATTTCATACGAAAAACACATTTCATTATATATTATCTCTTATGACTTAAAAATTTTGTCTATTTACCTTATTCATAACACTAAATTCCCCATACCAACAGAGCGTTTATTAACAACTTATCTATTGAATCATTAGTCTGAACATTAAGTTATCGACTATCTTACTTTAAGAAATAATAGGGAAAAAAAGCTTTTAAGAAATAATTGTAAAAAAGTACTCTTAAGAAATAATAGCAAAATGCAGTCTTAGATCCATTTATATAAAATTGCATATCGTTATTTTAAAAATTAATAACGTTTGATTATGAGGCCATTTTATTTAAAATCCTATCAATATGGTTTTTTCTTCTACTGATTTTAAACTTTAATAATTAAAAATAAATACACTATGTTACTTTTGGAAAACAAGCATTATAAATGTGATTCAAGAGTATTTCAAATAATTTAACTGAAATCAATATTCTTTGTTTATTTAAAAAAAAGGTGATAAAATGCGTTCGGATATTTTTGTCCACCTCTCGAGTAATTTAACGATTTAGAATATGCTAAATGCTTATGCCCAATTTGCAATATATGATATGAATTTGCATGATTATTGTTACTGAACTTAAAATATGTAATCCTTAAGATATGCCTTAATTTAAATATAAAACAGCTTTTGACATAGATAGACCCAAAAAAAAACCATTTTAACAAGGGAAAATGACTTATGCTATATATTTAAAAATATTTTGACTCATTTGCATTTAACAAGTATACATATACTAAAATTCCCCCTATAAATATCCAAATTGAAGCTACCTACATTTAAAGGAAGCTTTGCAATCTCTACACACTTTAACATTCCAAACAGGATTTCGAATCATTACTCTCGTAACACATATTTATTTACACATATGATGTTTGGCTATTAAATAACGAAAGAGACGCTGCTACATAAGAAATACGCATGCGTCAAACGCCAGCGACCGACAGCTGTTTAGAGTGAGGCCTTCTATTTCGAATGCAGTGCCTCTCGCTTCTATAAAAAAATCAGTTTTGCCATAACCTTCGTTCGCATTCGGGTTATTTTTTTGTTTCCATTGTTTATCAAGATGTTTCTACTAAGGACAGCATCCCAGAGTTAAACTATTCGCTTTATTTGCCCGATCTACCAGGCGACTTCTGTTTCCTAAGGTAAAATCTCCCTTAAAAGGAAGAAAATTTGAGTCCGTTGAATCTGTGAAAGAAAAAGTGGCTCACTTCTTGAAGAAGCTGATAGAAAAAAACTTCCAACATTGTTTCAAATAATGGAAGATTCGCATGGAGTGTTGTACGGGATAGAGTAGGGGTGCATATTGAAGGTGATAATAAATAAATATGCATGACATCAAAATAAAATATTTTACAGCATCATTCTCGTTTATAATAGCCGCACCTCGTATACCAGGAATTCTGGCCTAGCATTTCATAGAACTAAATTGCGTAAATAAATAAAAGAACGGAAGAGATATAATTCATTCAGAATTATATATAATGTATTTTAATTTAAGTAAATCAATATATATGCACAAGTTGGTTTAATGATTCCATAAATAAAAAAGGCTTACAGTCTGTACAGAATTCCATTTCAAAAAATACTAAAGTAAGCAAATGTCGAACTACATTATAAAATATGAAATTTTCACAAAATCCTTTTACAGTGCAAATTGTTTAATATTCTATATTTATTATTTACATTTCTGTTTTCTAATTATATAAGCCATACTCTTCGAAATATTTAAATGTTTCAGTAACAGCTATGGAAATATCAACGCTTCTTATCAGCGGTTGCTTGAGAAAATTTGAATAACGGCACAAACTCTTTGTGAATAATTTTTAATAGAAAAAATGTGAAATATAGATTTTTTAAATGTGTATTTATATACTAACACAGACTAAGGTATAATAATTACAATTTAGGTATTTCATTGCATTTTATCTTATAAAAATACAGACTTCGGTGCATTCATTTAAACAGACAAACGTTTGAAGGATATCGTTATGAATGATATTACAGAGTTTAAAAGTTTTGTCTCTTAATAATAATGTTTATACTTATTAAAACAGTTTAGCTTTTACTAATTACTTACATATTTTCTATTTTCGATATCATTCTTGAATTTAAAAAAGAAAGAAAAGAGCAATTACAGCTGTTTTGCTTAATTATGGGAAGTGTTTCCTCAAAAACATATACCAAAATGCTAGAGTAGAGAGAAAAGGATACAGTGAGTATTTACTTGTGGATGTACGTCTTACCTGTGTAAGAAAACTTTTTAGTTATGTGTGAGCATCAGATAATGCCTACATTTGGGCATTTTAATGGGTAAAGTGAGTATACGTCTTACTTGTGGAAGCAAACTATTTACTTATCTGTGAGCATCGGATAATACCCACATTTGGCATTTTAATCAGACGATTTTATATTTGTTTATATTTATTGTATCCTTAAAAACTATATTATATCTAAATTAATATTTAAAGTATAAATTGCCTGCTGAATAAAACTCATTGAGTAATTACTAAGTTAGTTTGAATTACGACAATAAAATAAAAACAATCTTTTAACAGCTATTTTCTTAATTCAAATACTCATAAAAATGTATTAAAACCGTAGTGAAGTGAGGTTTATGCATGTTAATTCTGTCGGAGCTCAAAGTTCACATGTTAGAATGGTGTAAAAATTAGAAGAGAGGGATTCCATCTCAAGAGTCGCCCTCTTCACATGACCGAAACTCAACATCACCAATAGCCTCCGAGTTGCTTCGATGTTAATAAACTATCACTTAATCAATCAATCAACCTATAAATTTGTATCGTCTAATAAAAATGTGCATATTCTATGGAAACTGTGTCTCAATTAGCTGCGCATCACAATAACAATTGTATATGCTTTTAATACTATTTATTTAAAAACGTTCATATCAAATGAATTAAAATTTCTATAACCGGAAACAGAAAAGTCACAAAGCCAAATTATTAACTAAACCTTCTATTGTTTAATCAATTTAATTTTTTAAATTTAAAAATCAAATGGAAAAATTACAGGTAATATTAAAAAGAGAACTAATTTCTTGTTAAATAAAAAAAGAATTTCAGAACACAATGACGTTCCGATAAATTTAATTGATGATTTTGAACAACAACTCATAACTTCTAAAAAATTTGAAAATATTTACCAACTATCTTAAAAACGGAAACAAAACGAGCGATGTTCTCACCATGACTATCGATTCTTCAAAAACAAAAACCACTCGCCTCGTCAAACATCTTGCTGCTTTGCTAACAGCAAATGAACCAGAAAATGCTTTGCCCGCCCCAACATATTTTTAAAGTTTCCACACTCCATAAAACAAAAAGCTTCGAATAAGTAACGCCCATCAACTAACTCGAAGAAGAAACTCTCTTATGGCTATTTTTCATAGCTTTTTTTTTCAGGAAAAAAAAATCTTTGGGCCTTTTGTTGAATAAGTAGAGACGCAACACATTGTAAAAATGAAATATCGACTCTAACAGGCATTCAGTTTCAAAAGAAGTTTTCTTGAATTTTAAAATATACTACCAACAAATAAATTACCATGTAATCAACCTAATAATATTTTAAAACCATAATAAGTTCCATAAGAAAGAAAACTAAAATATAATGCGTTTAGTAATATAATTAATGGAGGAATTTTGAATCCACAAAAGTATAATTTTAAGACCCGCTCAAAACTGTTTGGGAATTTTATAAGAATTTAAATCGAAAATAATGAGCTCTAGAAATTCTTTTCAACAGAAGTTACAACGCAAAATTTATTTGTAGAAAAATGAGTTGAAGAAAAACTATTATTCAGAAAGAACTGAAAAACATAATCTCTTTTCTTTCGATTTTTTCTTTGCAATTTGTTTTTTTTTTTAATCTATCGCTTTGTATTCTCTATTAAGCAACTTATTGTAAAACGACATTCGCTTAATTATGATTTATACAAAACATTCCTTGTAAATATAATTGGAAACTTAAGAATGATATAAAGTCTTCGAATTGTAAAAAAAAAAAATTAATTTTTTAAGAAAATATTTTTTTCCCTAAAAACTAGAACCCTTAGCAAATAATTCATCGCTAACTTATTTTTATCAAGCAACTTAATGCAAAGGGACATTCGCTTAGTTATGGTTTATACAAAATATTCCTTGTAAGTACAATTGAAAACTTAAGAATGATATAAAGTCTTCGGTTTGTGAAAAAATTTAATTTCTTAAGAAAAACTTTTTCGCCTAAAAACTAGAATCCTTAGCAAATAATTCATCGCTAAATCTGTTCTACGTAGGTGGTTAAAAAAGTAACGGTGTTTGGAAGCAGAAGGTGCTGATAAGGCAAGTTAGTGTTACCATTATATGCTGCCACCAGTTAAATAACGTGAACACAAATTTGAAACTGGTTCATAGATTAGTTTTGACTGGTGACGCGACGAATGGTCAACGTAATTTTTGTGTTTAGTTATCTCCGTCTATGAGACCTGGATTCATCATTATACACCGGAAACCAGGCAGCAATCAAAACAATGAGTTGCTTCCGGTGAATCTGCTCCAAAAAAAATAGCAAAGACAGTCCCATTGGCTGGAAAAATTATGATGACGATTTTTTGTAATGCGCAGGATTTCATACTAATCGCTTCTTAGAAGAAGGGAAAACGATCAATGGGTAATACTTCAGTGAGTTACCCAATCCCATTTCCCATCCATAACACGGGTACTTTTTCAACCACCTTCGTATATGAATTCAGCATGCGTTTGAAACAACTCAATTTTTGCTTAAAATTACAATAAGGAATAGTATTATAGGATATTAAATTTCATCATCATCGCGGAATTATCGTCGAAATGTATACATTTATATTGATTATATATAAGATTCTTGAAATATTTATCAGAGGACATACTTCATATTTAAAATTACCTACATAATATAAAACTCTCGTGAATAAAATAAGGCCACAGAAAAATATACTACCCATGATGGAGAGTTATATCTATTCACATTTGACCTGGAGTCATCTATCTTCTTTTGATCATGAGAAACGCTCTTTTTATACATATAAAAAAAAAACTGTAATGTCCATTCCGTACCCGATAAGCCCCATGTCCTATTAAATAAAACAAGAAGAGAAATATCTTTAACAATTGGTTAAATGACCTTTTTGCTAAACATTCAAATTAGCTCGTGTAGAAATAGAAAACGTTTCACACTAATCTCAGCTAGAATGTTAAGAGAAGAAAAATTTCAGAAATATGTCCACAAAAAGTTAAAAGTGTAGCATTGTGTAAATAGCTATAACATATAGAATTTTTTTAAAAAAAGTTAGTAAGAGAGGTTATATATTACTCTTAGACTCCTGGGCTATTTTATTAAATGCTTAGTAACATCCTTGCAATGTGTAATAATAGCTAAAGTAATTTTAAAAATAATAATATATATATATATATAATAGTTAGTAAAATGTTTAAAAATAATGAATTCTATTATTAGATGTTCTTTCTTTTTTGTCTAACATCTTAATGTAAACATATAGTAACGAATTTACTTGTATATACTTGTAAATATCATTAAATTTCTAAAAGTAGCAAATTATGATAAAAATAAAATAAAAAAGGATTTCTTAATAAAATACTCTAATTTCTAACTATAATTCAAAACTTTCTTCAAAATTAAAGCACTAGGCTTGTAAAATTTCCAAAAACTAGTTTATAATTTAAAGGATTCAGAAAATTACTTTTTCGTGGACAATTTCAGTTGTTATCCAAAATATTCTACAGTTAAAATCATGGCAGGCAATCAATTCAATGTATAGGTGATCTGGATTCAGAATACATCCGATGCAGGTTAAATTAAAGATGATAAAAAAAATGTATTACTAAAATAAAGAAATGAAAGAAACTCTACAATGCCTTCGTATTCATATTTAAAAATTCGATTTAATTCAGTTGGTTGGTTAGTCGGTCGGTTGATCGGTTGGTTGGTTATAAATTTTCTGGCCCTGAATCCTCTTGGGATATCCATGACAAATAGAAGTCGAGAAATTACAATTTGTCTATAGATAAAACAACTTAAAATCGATTTAATTCAGATTGGTTGTTTTTTCTCAAGTGGGTAAGTGATATTATTTTTATTTCCTTAAGAAAATTATGACACTTAAATGCGAGTCATTATTATGAAAATTCTTACGAATTTAAAAATTACTAACAAAATGTTGTAAATTTTTATGCTGTCAAATTACTAAGGGGAGTAATATATTGCTATAATAGAGTTAGGAGGAATATTTCTAAACAAGATTTGAGCGTTCTTTTGGGTTTTGAGCATTAAATGTAAGTGAAAACTTAAAACAAATAACACTTCAGTATGAAAAATTGTAATCAAGAAAGTTTTGGGGGGGTGAAACAGCTGACAGAGCTCTATTTATTTAGAAAACCAGAAAGTGCCAATTTAATGCTACACAGATTTGGTGTTTTGCATTTTTGTGCTGGCTCAAGATTCTAGAGAAAGGTATTTTGTTTTAATTATTTATTATTACCAGTGATGCATGAATATAATATAAAATCATTAATTTTTAATTCTGATAATTTTAATAAACTTACAGTTTATTGGTTACTATTATCACTTATTGTTTGAGGGAGGGGGTGTTAACATCATTTTACTAATTATCCAAACCATTTTGTTAGACTATTTAATGTGTGATATTGCTTTATTTTGAGTTTAATCATCTACAGTACATCTTAATACAATTTTTTTTGTATTGTAGAATGGGCTCTATTCACGATTTTCCCTTTTTCTCTGACATTGGGTTTTACTTTTTGATTATAATTAAATTTCCAATTCCTTCCCAGCCGGTAAAATAGGTAAATCATATTAATTTAAAAAATGCGGTGAATAGAAGTGAAGAAACGCATACACAAGGCACAGTTAATGTAAAATAATTGTTCTATTTATTGTATCGATATAACACTCATATCTGATTTGTATTTTATTCTACAGTTATCAATTTTTATACCTTTTCAACTAAATACATTTTTAGTTCACTTAAGATGAAATGAATTATTTTTGTATTCCTTATGATCAATGAATCTATTTCATAGAGAAAAAAAAATATTTTTCTCAAAAACCCTAGTAAGAAGTGGGAAATTGGGATGAAAATGCAAACAGCTATTGGTGATCTTCCATTAGTTATAACTAATCATTATACTGCCACTTATTCGGTATACAATAGAAGGGAGATAATTGGTTATAATTAACCCACTTGCGACTGGAGTAATTATAATCAGACAAGTAAGGGTAGATATTTTCCTTTTTAAATTTTCATTACAAGAATATTTTGAAGTTGGATAGTAACTAGTTCTTTTGATGGAGTAAACAATTTATTTTTTATGTTACCAGTTCGAATATAGGGAAGGGAAGTAACACATACAAATGTTTTTATAACTACTCCGTCTTTTTCTGTGCATAAAATGTTTACATACAAAAATATTCAAATTTTGCTACAGAATTTGTAATTTTTACCAATAAATTTCCTTATTTTTTCCCTCTCTCTCTCTCTCTTATTGGTCAGTAGCTTTCAATTAAATGCCTTATTTTATTTAGAATTATCTTTTATTTTATATAATGCAATAAAAACAAAAATAAGTGAATATATGTTTGACGACTTTAAAATTATCGTGTTATAACAAAAGAATAACTAAAGTAATCTAGGACACTTACAGGATGATATCATTACTTAAAACTCATGATAATTACCTTTTACAGAAAAAGAAGAAAACTTATAAAAAAAAGTCACAACACCAATTAAACTATGAACCGGCTGTTAGGAATAAAATATTAGTTTTTCGAATAAAACAAATAGAAAACTAAAACCAGACCGTCGTCATTATTTTAGACAAAGAGCTCTCATCAATGTTTACAAAAGAAATTGCTCCTATTGTTTATTCGAAAAAATAAAATTCGGCACACACAAACACTTATTATTCACGACTTCCAACACTGTACTGAATAATTAGGTCGATTTAACTCTAAGAGAAAAAACTATACGCATTTTCTTTTATTTTCATAAAACTAATCTATTTCTTTTTTTTAAACAAACGTTTTTAGATGATGAATAATCTAGGAGCAAAGAATTTTTTTAAAAAAAGGGTCTAAAAAATTTCCAAAAGAATAGTTTAAGTGAAACAGTTATTTCAATTTTTTTTAAATCAGTTATTTATTTTGAAGAGATATGTGTCAGTAACTTATTCTAGCAAATTTTAAATATATAACATCTTGAAGATATTTTGAGTAAGGCTATTTCAAAATTTTATATTTTAAATTTAAACACGTTACTATTTGCTAAAAGTCTTCAAAATGTTATCTCAAGTACTTATCAAAAAAGGATTTGACAATTATTAATCTGTACTTTTATTTCAGCTCAGAGCTGAATATTTAATTTCGTAATAAATAAAATAACTTATAAAAAGTTTAAGGTAAATATAAAGTATTATTTCTTTCAAGACATTTCTATGAAATATTCTGAAATATTTCTGAATAGACAAATCAGTATTACCAGAATCATTTCAAACGATTTTTACATTTCAGCTCAAAACAATGTTTTTAGTGGCATCATCCGAATTTAAAATTGTTTGATCAAATAAAGCACTATTCAAACATAACACGTATATGTTTGAAATGGGTACAGAATTTAGACTACGCCACATTTTTCATTTTCTACATAGAAAGACAGAACAAAGAGTTTTATCTGATCAAAACGATATATAAATTTTATTTCTGAAGGAAAAAAAGATTTAAAAAAAAATGAAAAGAAGAAGAAAGAGCTCAATTTCATTTCCACCACCATCCATTTTAAAGGATTTTTTCGAAAACTCTTCTTATAATTCATACGATAGAGAATTCCCGGTTTCTGTCGAAACCTAACATAAGGTGAAAATATTCAAACACTGTACATCGCGTTGAAGCGTCATCATCATCAGCTGCACCGACTGGGAAATAGGAAATTTGCTTGCTCTGGTTTTCTGATCTTATCAGGAACCTCTCCAGTCTACAATAATACGCAACACCCCCCCCCCTCCCTCTAGGTGGAAAACTAGTTCCAACGGAGAATTGCAGAATCCTTTCCCTATGATCTGTCCATTTTTATTCAGTAGAACATCAATATATTCCTATGCAAAATAACACCCGTGCAGATCCATTTTTATTATGCATCGTTGAAATAGAACAGGCTTCTGGGTTTCTTTTATATATATATTGGGGAAATAGTGTACTGTTATCTGTGTAGTAACTAATAAAACTTCTGTATGTTTAAACATTTTTGCAGTTGTTTATTAACTGTCTTTTAAAATATATTCCTTTTGCGAGAGTGTTTTTTTTTTTTTTTTTTTTTTTTTTCTTTCTTTTTTCTCACCTTATATTCCTATAAAAAGATCTTCTAGAAACTTGTCATTACAGCAGGGTTTTTTTTTATAAATGAAAACGAAAAAAGAGAGATAGATCGCTTTGAGCTGCATTGATCCGCAAAAAACGAGCAAAACCAATTAAATTTTTTTCTCGTATTTATAGCTTGTTTGTAGAAAAATTTAGCTCAGAATTGCCAGTTTCAGATTGCTAGAAAATAAATTAATCGAATATATAGCTGACAGTTTGTAATTTGAAAGGAAACGTAAAAATTAAATATCAAGATCATGTATGCTGTAATTATTCAAGTTTATTATAGTGTCAGCAGTAAAAATGTAAAAAAAAAAAATTTACTTTAAGATTTTCAGGTTGATCCAGTCCCTTAATCCCCAATAAAATAATTAATAAAATGCACTTATATGAATAATTTATTCTGAAATTAACAATTTTTAAAACTATTAAGCAAAGAAATAAAATATTTCTCTCCAGTAATAATGAACATTAAATAATGTAAATAAGATTATTCGAAAACTTTTCATGAAGTACTAAAAGGCTCTCTGTTATTTTAGTTTCCCATTTTTGAGACTCCATACTTTTTTACAGATTTTACTTCTTCCAAAGCATTCGCGTTCATTTCTTGAAGCAGTTTATGCAAATATGCAGGAGCTAAGGTAAACTGCATTTTTTACATTGGTATTTTACAGTGTTCTTAGACGCAGTCGGGAGGAGAGATTTATTATTTAAAATTAAAATACTTTCTAAAAAGAATGAGTCACCAACCATCATTGTAGCTTCTATGGGGATTTACCATTGAGTACAACGACTTCAGACTTCTAACTTCGCGGATTATGTTATTATGTGGCAACTTGCATGTCTTACTATTTTCTGTTAAGTCTATTATTTCAAGCTGATATTTACTTTGGTTTTATCTCTCAAGTTGACGGTCTGTGAAAAACCATTTAGTTAAATAAAAATAATTACTCTAGCTCTTATTTTTACTTGTGTGAATCTGACTTCCTGCGAACGTTTGAACTACAATAGTTCAGTGAATAAGGTAACATCTTCATTTTAACACATCATAACATAAAATAATTATATAGAAATATTTACTTTTGTAGCCGATTGTTTCTTCGAGTACTTTGAACCTTCTAAATCAAGATCTTAAGATTTTTAAATAATACCTAACATTTTAGTTAAGTTTGCTTTAAAAATGTTTCTAATAAAATGGAATTTTACAGAAATGCCAAAATCGATATACTATACACAATGGTAGTATGAACATATACTTTATATTGATTTGAAATGTTGCTCATGCTTAAACAAAAGGTGATAACGAAATACATAAAACTTTAAGCTCGTAACGTACATCTAGTTTGAATAAAATGATATGAGTACAAATAACTATTGAGACAAAATAAATAATACTTAAAATGATCACTAGATTTGCCAAGTTCTTAAAAACTGCTATATTAAGTAAAGATAAGATATTTAATTAAATTTTATCTCTTAAAATGAGTCATTGATAGGATTTGAACTTCATGAAGTATAGAAACGAATTCTACTTTAATAATTAAATATTTTATGATTATTAAATAATTAAATATTTTATGATTAATCATGATCTGATTTTCTAATTAGTTCTCAAAGTTTCGTATTAAATCTCTTAAGCTCTTATAAATTTTTAGAGAATAATACTTTAATATTTTCATTAAGTGTGCATACAAATGTTATTAATTAATAAACTGATATTTCGGCTTTACATATACACGTTATGTTTCAGCTAATATTTAAGTTGAAATTTGAGAAACTTGAAACAATAAAGTTTATAAATAAATTATTTCTATCTCATATATTACACTTATTTCTTTTAAATGTAAGTCTCTTAAAATTTTCAGAAATGAACGTTATACCTGAAGTCAAAAAGTATTTCAAAAATTTTATGCA
The DNA here is from genome assembly GCA_019974015.1 of Nephila pilipes. Classification (NCBI taxonomy): domain Eukaryota; kingdom Metazoa; phylum Arthropoda; class Arachnida; order Araneae; family Nephilidae; genus Nephila; species Nephila pilipes. The sequence continues at coordinate 256,863 of BMAW01098341.1, read as the reverse complement.
ATTTTAAAAGTAGCATAAGGAAACAGAATTCCCTAAATATATCAAAAACAATATACATTGTATTTTAAGGCAGAATATTTTCATATTCATACATATTCATATTTCTTTTAGTTGATAATAATTCTCTCTATGTTCAAAAATGCAATAGTTATTTTAATAGAAAAACAAGAATGTCAAAAGAAATTTTAAAAACTACCAACTGTTATAGAGTTCAATGACACGTACATTACTTATAGGAACTACTAAAAATCACTTGAAAATAAAGCAAACAGCCCATGAAATGCAGCAAGATTTAAAAAGTTACCTCACTTTTATACAGACAAATATTCAAGGTGTTTTGCAATATGTTAACCCTTTTTGATCCAAAGAAATGAAAAAAAAAAAGAGAAAAATTCTTTTCGAAATATTGCGATAAGGTAGATACTAAGTTAAAAAAGAATTTGAATCTAGTACGTGTAACCATTCCAACAAAATCATATTAAACGAAAATTCTGATTTCGAAAAGATTCAAGATCATTGAGAAAAATGACCATCGTACATTATAAAGGCTATTTCCTTTCCTCAACTGAAAAGAAAACATTTCCAAAGAGGAAAAACTTTATCGCTTTGCTACATATAAATAAAGGTCCCGAAAAAAAAGAGACCTACAATTTTCGGAAGTGCGAATACATCACGTTCTACTCCGATTTCTTTTCCCTGGGCTATTTACTCTATTTCCATTCCACAAATCTTGGTACCACGAAATCCTTACGACAAAGCTTGCAAATAAAATTTCTTGTGTGCCCTACTCCCTATGGAGTATTTCATGTTAATCCTCAACCAATAAAATATCCAAAGAACAATGTTTGACACTGAAAGAAAAGATTATCGTATCAACAAAGAACTTTTGTTTCGTGTAAACTGGCGGGAAAACAAATTTAGCTTTCAGCTGCTGCTTTCAACTTATACATAACTTTTTCTGGAACAATGATGCAGACCAGTGCATTTAGTTTTATTATTTTAACCATGAGTGAAACTACTTTTAATGAACCCAAAACATGAAAATCAACCATTCATTGTAGAATTTTTCAAACTCTCGTCTTTCAGGTAAATTGGATGTGTGAATGTAATGTGAACACTTTGGGACACTTCTATTTATCTCACTCAAATTTAGATTACAGTATATTTATTTTGTAATCCTGCGTCAGAAGATAAAAGTATTATATAGTATTCTTAAGATTTTTGAAACGCCATTGCTAAATCACTAAAATTGAACCAAAATAATTCCAGAAATTGATATGTAGAGTTAAATTTATTGAAAAGAAAATTATTTACTCTTTTGATGCATTTTACTATAGTAAAATAAATTACAATAATAGAAAACGGTGTTTAAAAAGATAAAGAGGAAACTAACAATACAATAATGGATTCATTTTGTTAGGTTTAAAGGCCCCATAGTAAATTAACAAGTAATTGAGTTAGTATAATTCTACAGCTATGTTTTACTCGATTATAGTTATTAAAGTGCAAATAGTGTAATGTTATATCTAAATATTTTAATTTTTTTACTAATTATTAAAACATTTGCCTTAAATATTGATAATATATGCTATAATTAATGTTTAAAATATTACTTATGTGGTTTATAATTCAATACCACATATGCAGACATGTTTCTTTATAAGAACACGTAAGTGATACGGTGGATATAAATTGATTATAAATAAATACAAACAAAGAATTTTATGAAAGCGAATTTAATATTGCATATATACTTTTTAAATAATTGTGCATGATTAAACAATGTACAAACAGAATACATAAAATTTGATGTTATATACAACTGGGATCATTTTAGTACGTTTTTAGGTATTTTCTGTATTTATATATATATATATATATATATATATATATATATATATATACAGATAATTTTGTTCTGTATTTACGCGTAAAACTCTGTAACGATTTTTTTTCCTGTTTTGTTTAAAGGAAAATAAAGAATGGTAGTTATAAATTGGGGCAAAACTCTTCTTAGTATATTAATACAGTAAACGTATAACATATAGAATGTCAGAGGACTAATAAAAAAATAGAGGATAATATACCTGATTTATTCAATTCTTTTATTTTGTTAAAATTAAGCTAGAAGATCAAAGCATTCTATTGTACAAAATAGTAGTTTGATACACGCAAACTGGAAAAATAATAAGAATAAAAAACATTTTCCCGACTTAATTTTTTAATCATTATGGATGAAGCTCTTTAAGAGTATGGAACCGAGAGTGGATAAAAGCTTTAATGAAAAAGATAACTTTAACTAAGATTAATGTCTCTGGGAATAGCACTGCAGTACTCTAGAATGGTAAAACCTTATGATGTGAATGCTCGGCACACTGCGAATAAAGCAAGCTTTTTGTCCCAAATTCAATATATTATTTTATAATTTTCTTGAAAAAGTATAACCACAAAACATTGAATTTGAAAGCATTTGATTTGTCCTAGGTCCTAAGGTTTCATATAAAAGTAAGAATAAATTTATCATACTAAAAAACTTTCCTTAAAGGAACAATATTCAAATTTAACTGTAATTAATGCTACAGACGACTATCGAAACAACATGATATTTGAAATTCTGTACAATATATATAATTATTCATAAAAATTCAAAATGTTTGATGTAATATCATAAAACCTAATAAATAGTATTGAAGAAGCAAGTGTAATTGTTTCTAAAGATATAATAAAAATATATTTTAAAAAAAATTCCTTTTATTTTCAAATAAACTTCAATTTAGACTAAAGTATAAAACTTTTATTTAGCAACTTGAATTTCTAGACTTAAATCTGGAAATGTGAAAATGAATAAAATTACAAGAAAAAAATGTCCTTTATTCTTATTGTAATTTCCATTCCCTTATTTTCACTTTGAATACACCCCTGTAAGATGTTCTGGTTTTCATTTTAATATTTTCAAACTAAATAATTAAAAATGTCTTATTAGATATTATTATTTATAATAAGACTACATAAGAGTATGGTCCTTTATTATTTTACTGAGACTGAAAATTGATTCATAAAAATGAATAACTTCCTAAATGAAATGAACTATGTGAATTAGATTTAAATAAGAAGCAAGAATTTTTCAGTAATTGCTTATACAAATATTCCTAAAGATGTGATTAAACCACATTTAATAGAAACATCTCTATTTTACTATTTTTCTCCAAAATTTTAACAAATTATAAAGTTTGATATAGTTTACACAATTTTTCTTTTTTTTTTGCGATTACAATATTGAAATATTCAGAAAAGTTTATTCTTTGATAAAGTGTATTTTTATATAGTATTTTTAATAAGTAGGTTAAAAAGTAAAGCATGATACTTTTAATATCAATGAGACTTATTTTAAAGTATTTTTATTTTGTTTATAGAAGTCTAATAAATTTAAAAGTAAGTAAGCCCTTAAATTAAGTTCAGATTTCCAATGTTTTTTCCAACAATTAATTAGAAATTAATATTCTTTTAAATTCAAATTTTCCTGCTTCATTTATTGATGAACATCATTTGTACAGAAGGAAATTAAATTTGTAAAATATTTTAAGAGAACCCAGCATCGCCCTTAATTCTAAAAAATAACTATTAGAGTGCTAAATGAAATCCCTTCCCATAATTTAATTCGTCTATTGGCGGAAATTATATGTAAAAACTGCTCCATAAAACACGAGAATAATACCTCTCTTAAACATTCATAATTTATTCAAAATACAAAATGTGGTTGAAACAAAAGAATAGAACAATTAAGATGTAAAATACCTTTATAAAAAAATCCAGCAAATAATATATTCTGAAAAATACTATATATCTACCAAATATAGGGTCTCATATCATGCACATGGGTATTTCTGCCCCACTTCATCTCTAAAAAGAATATTTACATTCAAATTTAAATACTTTTAGAAATATGGGTCATTTAATAACAAAGACATATTCAAAAAATATCGTTTTCCTTTTGGACGAAGAATATTTCTGTTTCAGAAGTAAACTCTTTCAAGATCAGAAGAATACATGCTAGTGTATGAAAAGGAAATAAAATACACGCTACCGTAATTTCATAACAAGGGAAAATAATAATAAAGGACAGTAAACTGATGAAAACTTACTGGAAAAATGATAAAAATGTACGTTAAATTACTCCCTTGATGAAAACCGACAAATTCAATGTTTTTCAACGCATTAGGAGGAAAGACAAACAAAATGACGTCCTTCCAAAAAAAAAAAGGATAAAAATCTATTTTTCAGTTCGAAGGACGATGGAGAAAATCAACTTAGAGCTTTTTGAAAGGCATTTCGAGAAGGACACTACCTAAAAGAAATTAGTTTATAATATTCTTTAGCTTTTTCTCCGGCGTATTACGCAAAATTATTTTAGACACCAACATGTAAATCCTAATACATCGTGTGGTTCTCATAAACTATATAAGAACGAAATGCGACATACCTTGAAAAAACTTGTTTGAGGTAATACTATTAAATACAATACACAATACTATGACTATTAAACACAAAAAATCGATCATATTTCCCCCTTTCTTTGAGTCTTCATATATTTTTAACATTTCAATGAAATGATACAATTTTGGTGTATGATAATTTGTAATTTGCACTTTAATAATCTAATTTTATATATTCATAAACATTTTAAATGGTTAATAAAATATTGCTTAATGATAACTCTTTGTTGTTAGTTCATTGTTGTTAGAATACTGTTTAATAGTATACTGATTTAGGCGTACAATCCTAAAAAGTGTTTTGCTTCAAAATATATAATTTTTGTTTCATGATATAAATAACTTCTGTGAAATATAAATAAATTTAAAATATTTAATACAGTTTTCGATTTTTAAAGCTTTTTATAATTGGCATTACAAATTATCATATTTTAATATGTACCTACTACTGAAATATAATATCAATATACGCTCACGAAAATATCAGTTTCAGTTGAAATTGTACAAATTAACATGATAATATAATTGTGAAATTTTCGAGGGATTATCTTAAATAGTTTTTAGAATACCTTAAACGAAGTGATGAAAATTCACATTTTTAAAAAATGAATTTTAAAACTTTTCGTATAATGAAGTTAATCTTAAGCAAGTATGTACATTTTTAATATTTCGGAAAATAATTAGAAAGTTTTCATGAGATTTATTTTAAAGTATTCCGGAAAATATATTTTTTAATACATTAATTTATCATAAAACCATTTTTTAAGCTTGTAACATTGACTTTTCTCGTTTATTACTTATCTTAAAATTCTTAATAATTCAATTTTACCAATAATAAAACCACGGCCCAATCAAATGAAACGTGATTACGCTGTTAAGTTTGACCAAGGAAAAGTAATGAAGGGATGGTGAAAAATGGATATACATAAGTGATGCTGAAGTTACTAGAATTGGTAAGATAAATGAGAAGGAATTGAATCATTTGTGGAATATTCTTGAGCGAGTGTGAAACATAATTTGGTCTTGCAAGAGTAAAGATCCGACTCTGCTTATTTGAAGCTGAAGTACTTCGGTATTATACTTCGTCTGGGACACAAGCAGTTCCGAGTAAGCTTGATATTTCCTATTTTAATAAAACTTGTTAATAAATGCGTTGGGATACCATGAACTGGTTGAGAGCATTTCTCTTAAATGGCATAAATTAATAAGTGATTTGAAGGATATCTTGAATATTTTATTTTAGTGGATAAATCTGTGATTAAACTTTAAGTTTCAATTTAAGATAACCGGAGTGAGTAGAAATCGATTGAAACTGTAAGGTTTAAGCTTCCGAAACCCTTTCTAGAACAGATGTTCAACTTGTTCCTTGAACTTTAGATAACTTATTTTTCAGAGTGGTAAACGCAAAGTAGAAACACGTTTTTTTTTTCTTCTTTTCGAACATTTTCTTTATCTTAAATTATCACGGTCTATTTTGCTCTAACTCCTTTCAGAATTTTAACTTTTATTGTACTGTTTTTGTACAATAAAAGACAAACTTTATTGAAGACAAGATTTAATGTTTAATTAAATCTTGTCTTCAATAAAGCTGGATCAGTAAAATACAAAAAAATGTGCATTTGAAAATTGCATAATATTATCTAAAATTTTAAAAGTGTCGAAAGCAATATTCATGAAAAAAGGCTCTTTCTATATATAATGTCTTTCAAAATCCATCTTCCACGAACAGCACAAAATATTGGCAATTACAGAAATAATACATACCAGTTCAAACAAGACAAGCACACTCAAAAAAAATTTCCAAAATGTACGCAAGCATTGCTCCGATAATATTTTCCATTAACTTGTAACTTTATTTCTGAGAGTTATTCTTGCAGTCTGAAATGGGGGTATTGATTTTACCAAAACCCATTCAATCGTTCTGAAGTATTTATTGAAGTAAATAAACAATCAAGAACTTTCTTCTCTAGTTCATCACGAAGTATTCACTCTTACTTTTAAAAGAATATACATGGGGAGAGAGGTGGGGGAAGAAAACAAAGTTCGTAAAAGAAAATCAACCGTAAAGTTATTCAAGTATCTTCTGTACTTAATCCCACAGAACTAGCTTCTGTAAACAAGCTATGCTTAAGAAAATGTCATGACCTCGCAAATACAAGATACCCAGTGATACTAAATGAACCATGTAACAATTTCAATGTTTATACTAACAACTCAAATATGGTAGAAGATATTGAATTCCTTCATTACGTCTGATTCACCAACAGAATGTTATACTCGGTTGAGCATGGCCAGTATAGAATGTTCCCACGAAAAGGCTTCAAACAGATAAAGGTGATCGGAAATTCCTATAAGGTCACAGTTTTAAAATATTTTTATCATCGATGAAACATTGAAACTCTTTCGGGCTTAAAGGGCTCTTCTGACACTCTCTAATCTATTTAAGATTTTTTTAGCTTTTATGAAGCACTGAAGATGTGTATAAGGTTTAGACTTTTATGACACTCTCTCACTTTAAGTAATTTTTAATTTGACAAATAATCGAATTTTCTTGGTGTCAAAGGACACTTATGATCAAAGAATAATTCTAACATTTTAAAATCCTTATTATCATTGATTAATCATTAAATTTCTTAAGGTTAAAAGTACTCTCTTGAAGGTAAGATATATCTTGCCCATTGTTCTACTACACTTTAAACCGGTGAGATAAGAAAAAAAAACAGAAGTTAAAAATAAAATTGCTCTACTTTGATAGAAGAATTTAAATCTGTAAAATAAAACTATATCAACTCCAAATACATTATAAATTCCTAAATTCAGCTCGTCACGTTTATTCATTAACGGCTGAATAAAAATCAAAAGATAACTTGAACAATAATTCTTAAATTATTTTGGCAGCCTGGAATAGCTTTATCTGCAGTGCAATTAAAATATAGTTTCTTCCCTTAAATAGTTGTCCTGAAAATCTGTATATAATCTAATCTCACTTACTTAAAAATTTAAAAGTTAATTTTTTTACTCTGCGTAAACTGATTTCGTAATCTAGCAAGAGAAACAAAAAATTTTAATCCTCATATTATTCATTATCGATCAAAATGTAAATACGGCAATCAGATGTATCCCTGGGTATAAAAAAAAATGGTTTTTTAATGAATGAAAATAAGAAAGGTGTTTACTTTTAAAAAGTTTTCGTACAAAATTTCACTTCTGTTCGTATATAACTAGTTTATATTAACAATTTGCATTCATAATAGGAATTAAAATACTTATTATATGTTTTGATAACTAACTCTCTTTTTATGCGTACTTGCATTCGTACTCGCGCGTGCATATGCGACTAATTACTTCTTCATTTGTTAATTATTAACCTTTAAAAGCCAGTCATTAAAAAGAAATTTACTGAATTCATATTAAGAGTAATTATATGCTTCGTTTACAGCTTTCATATGTCATTTTAATTAACGCTTTAGTTTTTGGTAGTCAGTTTTGACTTATGAAAAAATTATTCATCTAAGGTTTTTAACCATTATTTTAAATGAAGCTTTGGAATACGTGATAAAATAATATTCAGTTCTATTTTTTCTTAGCTTGCGTTAAGAAAATGTTGGAATTATTTTTAACTGAAAACATGAAACGAAAAGAATGACAAATTCATAAAAACAACCTATATTTCTGAATTTACTTACGTTTAAGAAACCTTTCGCTTAAACATCAAAATCTTAAATATATTCAAAGATATTAATCAGTGAAAGAGACAAAAATAGCTGGAAACTTTGTTTCTAAGTTATAATCATACGGGCAATTATATTTCTAAATAATATTCATACGATATTTCTTTAAAACATCTGATAGAGTGAATAAAAATACGATTAAATATTTTTGTCTAAAAATTGGAAGTACAATAACTTTTTCAGTTTTTGTAGAAACTGATAAAAATAGCCTAGTGGATAAGGTAGCAAAATTCTTGTCTGGCGGAGGTCATTCAAGTTCGATTCCTGATTCCTCTAGTAATCAGTTGTGGTCTCGGTAGCTTAGTGATCATGGTCGCGAACTTGAGGCCGGCGTTGTTTCCGTTGAGTAGTGGGTTCAAGCCTTGATGCAACTAAGGATACGCCAAGATGGGGCTGAGGCTCGTTAAATCTGTTGAAGTCCCAAATCCTCCCTTGGCGTTGTGTGGAAGTTTGGAATGGGAGATGCCAACTCAGGTTCGTCCTCGTTACTTGACCGAGACTCAAAATTACTTGGTCCGTCACCAATACTCCTCGTATTGCTTTTAACTGCGACGTCAATGAACAATCAATCTAGTGACTAGTTATGCAGAGTAATAAGGGCTACCTTAAGTTAATTGAAACTGATCATCAAAGTCCTCGCGTGGTGTAATATTTTAGGGCGGAAAGTACTGGCTTACATGTTTTCCTCCTCCTTTAAACATGGCTAAAAATTGCCAAATTTCACTGACAAAAGCTCTCCTGCTATTCAATAAGAAGTTAATAAAAATCAAAATAATGTTTTGCTGCGCAAATATAACTGCTTAATATTTTCTTACTTTTCCATTTCATAAATCCTACATATCAAACGTTTTTATTCTGCTATCATTTGTAAGCATTTTTATTCATTTTTTGTATCGATGTACAAGTATAACTGAAGGATATTATATCATTTTATAATAAATAAATAGATTTTATTTCATCGACCTTAGAATACAAAAATATAACCTAAATGAGATACAAACGAAAACTAAGCAAGCAATGTCGTATTGTTTTCAGTTCTTCGAGCAATTCCGGAGTATAATACTGAGTTCCACTAAACCGGAAGGTTTCCCTTTTATTCGTATTCCTTTGCACAAATAAGAGTCCTTTTTGGACAACGAGAAGAAAAGGAATAGAAGCTTTTCATTTTAACGAGGACAGAGATAATATCCGTTACATTCTGAGATTCCACTTTCACAAAGAACATCTGAAAGTTTTATCGCGGCCTAATTTCAAAGTTAGTGACTATGTCTATGGTTACAACATTGGAAGTAGAATAATATGGTGACAGTACTATTACTCTCAAAGATATAAAAGTTTTCAACGATGAATAAAGACATTTCCTGAAATTTTGCAAAACATTAAAAAAGCGTCCCTTATTCACCCAATTCTTACATAAGAGCTAGAGAGTATTTGGATATATCTGGATATATCTACACAGATGAAACGGGATAAGACTTTTTAAAATAATAATGATGAAATGCTTATATTTAATTCAGGGTATTTTACTTTACAAAAGCGCCTTAAACTTAAGTATACAAATCAAATGGTCTGATTAAAATTCAAATTTATGATGGAATTTTTTGTTATTTTGTATATTGATTCAAGAAATAATTCTACTATTAATTGTATCCAAATAGATCATCTAATCCACTTCGGTTTAGAAAAAATCATGTCAACCAAAGATTGTTACATTTTCCACAAAGCGGTAGCGAATTGAATTAAAAATTCATTCACAGGCACACAAACCTGTGTGTGTGTGTGTGTGTGTGTGTGTGTGTGTGTGTGTGTGTGTGTGTGTGTGTGTGTGCGCGCGCGCGGGCGGGTGTATGTGCGTGCATGCGTGTGTGTGTGTTTTGAAAGAGAAAATTATTTTTCTCAAATTCAAATCAATATAAAAATAAGTTAATTATCATATGATTGTTCATTTATTTAAGTGGCAAAAATAATTAAGAAGCATATTAAGCAAAATACAAAGCACTTATTTTATAATAATTATAGGGGTAAATATTTTTCAATGCATAATAATTTGTGAAATTAATTTAATACATCATTTATATATACTTTTTTATTTACAATCTATAACAAAAAAAAATGAAGCACCAAGAAAGAGTTGCCCGATTGAAATGATATTTCGTATGCAAAGACATTTGGAACGAACATGCAAATAATTGAAATTTGGTGTCCAAAGAATGAATAGCGGGAGCTACAGCGCTTCCAAACTGTGCACTCATCAGGTGTATATAAGAAGCGATTCTCAATCTGATGATCAAATTTTCTGTGGCATTGCGATTTAGGATACCTTTAAACGGCTAAAAAAAAGGCCTCGTCTAGGGATTCCATCTTATTACGAGCAACTGTCAGAGTTTGAAATAAGTCGTATCATTGCATTGAAAGAGGCAGGTTGGCAAATCGGAGAATCGCTCGTCATATGAGTCAAATCGATGCGACGATTAGATGATGCTGGCAAGAAAGGGTCGACAATGGCAGATTTCAGCGTCATGATGGGAGCGGTCGACCTAGGGCCACAGCACATCGGGAGGACAGAGTGATTATCAGATCAGCTGTCACAGCGTCTAATTCATCGTTATCAATCATCAGACGTGTGACCCGCATACGACCATGATCATTCACAGACGGCTGATAGAGCGAAATCTACGCTCGTACCGACCGCTACGCCACCTGCCACTCACGCCCGCACACTCGAGCCAGATTACAGTGGCGCTTGGCACGATCAGGTTGGAATGAGGTTGACTGAGGACGTATAGTGTTTAGCGACGAATCCCGCATCCAACAGTGTCTTGACGATCAACGAAGACGTGTCTGGAGACACCCAGGGCAGTGTGCTGATCCTGCTTTCACTATTACACTCCTTACATGCTTTTATCGAAGAGTTATGGTCTGGGGTACCATTTCCCTTGATATCTGCACCCCTTTGGTCGTCATTAGAGGCACACTTACAGCACATCGGTGCATCGACGACATTCTGAGACCTGTTTGGCTACTTTTCCTTTTGCAGTATCCTGGAATATTTTTCAGCAAGATAATGCCAGACCCCATACGACATGTGTTGCTATGAACTTATAGCTTGTCAAACACTTCCTTGGAAAGCCAGACCTCTCTCCAATCGAGCATGTCTGGGATATAATGGGAAGACGACTGCATCTACCTGGGAATGTTGATGACCTAGCCCTACAATTGGAGCAAACTTCGCAAGAAATACCGCAGAAGACCATCAGGGAGCTTTATCACTCTATACCACGTCGGGCGGCAGCTTGCATCCAGGCTAGAGAGGAGTCAACACCTTATTGAGCTCGTTACTTTGTAATTATGTAACTGAAATAAATCATTCAATTTTTCTGAAATTTTAATCATTTTCTGTTCTGTACATAATTGTCCTATCTGCCAATTTTTTGTCTCCATCGGACAACTCCTTCTTGGTGCGTCGTTACATATATATATATATATAGAGAGAGAGAGAGAGAGAGAGAAAGTATGTTCTCGGAATGTAATTAAATATAATAATATGGCAAGGTTTCATAAACCATTTGGAAATAATAAAATAGTATTCATACCAAAAACTTTTGCTTCTGTAAAAGACCAAGAATAATTAAGAATTAAACCATATCATTTGAAATAATCCTTATATAATAGTAGAACAAAGATTACAGTATAGAATTAATTAACCGCTATCATTACATTTTTTGCAAGAAATATTAACGTATTGCGAGTATATGACACAAAAAAAGTTAATAATGATTAATAATAACGTTTCAATAAAATGAATGAGTGCTTTGTGCTTTATTACTTAATATGTGTGTGTGTGTGTGTGTGTGTGTGTGTGTGTGTGTGTGAATTTAATACATTAAATACATAATCTAAGACATTAGGAACATGAAAAAACGAGCAGCTCTCTGTAACTGAACATATTTAAATATTTCTAATGCAATGAATTCATTTTGTTCATAGTGTATTTGCATTTTAAATATTTAGTATTTTCTTGTATGTTTAATGTCTTATGCAAATGAGATAAACATATCTAATTGTATCATCATGAACAAAGTTATACTAATATTCATTAAAAACCAGAAATATATACAGAAAAATACATAAATATTTTTCGAAAAAAAAATTTCATAACCTCATACGATGTTTCTTTTTTAATTTCTCCAAAATAATTTCAATCTTAGGAAACTTTTTCCAGTATAAAATTACAAATCTATCAGAATGAAATATTGTTTAGAGTGCAAAAGCTTTCGCTTTTAAACACATTTGCATTTTCTAGTTTTCAAAGAGCATAATCATTCACATGCTACTTAAAGAAATAACAGATATATCCTGAGCAAAAAAGATATGTAGTATCCCTACGTGCAGACTAAATTTCAACTAGGAGCCTTCTACTACGCTCAAACTTAAGAATGTTACACTTCTTAAAAGTTTTATTGACCTCCTGGCTGCCAAAGAAAAATAACTGAAATATTATAAGCTCAGAACATAAACATTGTCATAAGAATCTTTAAAGCAAAATTACTTATATAGTTTGATTTGGTTTCATCAATCTCGCACTTGAAATACTCAATAAAGAAAGGAAATTTGTCAGATTAAAAAAAAAAAATGTTTAAGTTAACATTATATTACAGCATCACAATATTACTATTGGTCCTTGAAATCTTGAGCCACTATCAAGAGAAAAAGACGATATCTGATAAGGCATCTCACTCTACCTACCACGATTGAAGCTTATGTTCTCATAATTCTGCATAAGTATTTACAGGAATCGGCACTCGAATACACATCTGATCCAAAGCGAAGACGACTCTGAAGTTGATACCTAATTAGCTAGTGTTCAATACCACGTAATGATTTTAAGATTCTACTTGATTAAAACGAGGCAGTTCTCCCATTTGAACTAGTGACTTTCATTGATGAAATCAGGATTCATGCCCTAGATCAAGCGGATCTGAAGCTACAGACTTTCAAAACTGGCCATAGGAAAAAAATCCGAGATTTCAAAACATAAGAGCATGTTATTCACTCTATTTTTGCGTTACTTAGGAGCTCCTTCATTTTGTGAAAAATGAATTCATCAAAGACTTAAGTCCAAAAGATTTTAAATGGTCTCAAGAGAGATTCTTACATAAAATAATGAACATTCATGTTTTAGAGAGATACAAATGCATCTATTGCAGCTTTATAATTATAAATAACTTGACCTTCAAGATGATAACAATTCTTTGAAAAGCATTTAATTAAATTCCGTGCTGTGAATGAATAATAAAATTTTCACACAATAAAACATACTACACATGTTCGACAATTCACTATTATTCATACGCGAATAGAAGTTCCTTCATCTAAGCTGTATTTTTTTCTACGCACCAGTTCACAGCACGAAAAATGTCAACTTATATGGTGCATTATCGTTTCACTAAAATACTGTTTTCACCTTAATGCATTCTGAACCTCGTATAATAACTTATAATTGAAAACAACGTTAAAAAATAAGTAATCTCGAAAGACGTCTCCACAGAAGCTTTTCTATGGCAATATATATATATATATATATATATATATATATATATATTCAGAATAAGAGTACTAAGAAATGCAAGTTCAAAATGAGATTTGTCATGCAAAAGCATAATTGGACAACTTCCTTTACTTGCAAGCAGCGTGAGGAACTGCCCTCTTGAATATCAATACAAACTCGCGTGATCATACCTCTGGTAATGGACGTCCACACGTCAAACAAAAGAACAAAATAGGACGAAAAAAGTAGTAAAAGTTTTGAAATACATTTTTTTTTTCTTTCGGATTCTGGATTATTTCGACTTGTTCCTTGAAACAAAAAAAGAGCAATGTCATTCATTTTAACCTCTTAAAGCACATAATTGGTTTGGAATTCAGAAGTAACTTGAACAAATGTCTACAGTAACAAAAAAATTTCTTAATATTATTAATGTAAAATTTTCAGCATAATATAATTCATATAAAAATCATAATATTTCATATTAGTATAGTAAATTTAAGTTAGCCAATAATCACATTTATTAATATTTGTTTGATGTATGATTAAAATACACAAAGTTTAATACAATTATAAATCATTGCCTCGTCCATTAAATTTTTTACCTCATAAAAAGTGACTTCAGTTTAGTAATATTAACAACTTACAAATTTTCTAACGCTGCTTAAATTCTAATGAAATGATATTTTGATATTTCCATAAGATTTGAAAGGAAATTATGTGTGTGTGTGTGTGTGTGTATGTGTGTATGTGTGTGTGTGTGTGTGTGTGTGTGTGTGTGCGTGTGAGATTGGGGTTATAAAGTTATAATTATTGGTAAGAAATAACTGAGATATTTGGACAAAATTTATTTTGCACATTAATATATCTACATAATATTCTATAAATCACAACATTTAATGTTGATTTGTTTGGTTTCAGAAAGCTGTAGATTGAAGATATCCTCAATATGAAAACGATTGAAGATTGTGTATTGAGATTCTACAATGAAGGCCTACGAAAATTCAAGAAACGCTAAAAAAAATAGATAACTCTGGGTGGTGGAATAGTGACAATGCAGAAAGAAGTCTTAAGAATAACGATTTAAGTTTCTATCTATTTTCTATTTCAGTTTCTAATAATTAAAACCTTACGATACCCCATGATAGTAATTAAAACTTAATATACTGCGGATTACATCAACTACAGATTTTGAAACTAAACAAATCAACATTAATAATTGTAATTTGCAACATTATTTACATTAGGATCAATTAAGGTCCAAAATTAATTTTATTGATATATTTGTCATTCCTTAGTAATAATTAAAATAAATTTTACGATATTCCACGTAGGTATATATAATCATATTAGTCAGATAACAAAAAAAAAGTTTCAAGGAATTAAGAAATATGAAATTTGAAAAAAAAAATTAAAAAACAAAAAAAATTAAAAAAGACAAAAACGGAAAATTATTTATTGAATGTTGCAACAGACTTTAGATTGTTAAGCTGGATTATTCTAAAATTACAGGCCTAATTATCCCCATCAACAAATATATTATTAAAAAGAGAAATAAAACCAAACATACAAATGGAAAAAATCTTTAAGACTAAAAAACAAAAAGAAAAAAGAAAACAATAAAAACCAAAAAATATTTAGCAGCAAGAAAACGTGAGGGGAAAAAAATCAAACTTTTCCAATTATAGCTCTCCACGTGTATTAATATTACAAACAAGAATACAAAAAAATTTAGCAAATTCAAAAAATTACATAACAGAAAGCCATAAAATTTAGAAATAAGATTTACTCACGTTAAATACTCATTAATGCTTTATTTCAAGTGATTAAAATACTTGAAAAGCATTGAAAATGAATCAAAAATTGGCTTGAATCAAAACATTATAACCATCTCTTTCCACATGAAGAAAAAAAAATAAATTTGTAATGATTGCCGAAATTCCAGTACTAAAATATCTATATAGAAAATATTTTAAGTGTTGAAATAATATCAGGGCTAAAATCTAGAAAATCAACCAAAAATTAAAAGCCAGCACAACATACAGACTATTGAAACAAAAATGACGGTTAAAAAACTTACAAAAATCATAAATAAAAAAAAAGAAACCCTAAAAGATGTAAATAATTGATAGTGAAAACAAAAAAAATCATAAAAACAAAATAAAGCAACACCTTCTATCAAACTATTTCATAACTTAATCTAAAAAGAAAACTTTTAGAAAATACCCCTTAAGAAATAAAATTACATAAATTAAAGTTAAATACTTGATCGAAGAGGAATGAAATGAAATTAAGAAAATTTAAAATAATAAAAAAAAATTATAAAAATTTATCAAAAAAATTTTAATTAGGGAAAAAGTTTTAAAAATTTATCTAAAAATTCTTAAATGTAAAAAAGAAAAGGAAAAAATAATGAACAAAAAATTAAATGATTAGGGGGAAATTAAAAGTAAAAATGTATCGAAGAAAAACAAATAACAAACTGCCTTTCAATAACAAAATTTATCGAAATTTATAATACAAAATAAATTTGATTGGTTTTATATTAACGTCACATTAGAAGAAACACGAGGGTTTCTAGCAACGGACCTCGTAGTTTTGAGCCTAAGTCAAGTGACGAAGACGACACTTGAACTGACATCTTCATTTCCTAACCTACACACCATGCCAATGAAAGTACTTGAGCCTCCACAGATTTAAAACAAAATAAGTGGAATTTACAACTAACCAATTTCATAGTTTTTATATATTTTGCTTCACATTAAAAATTAATTGGATAATCAGCGTTAGCACAAGTAAAAACGGAAAGTATTTAATTTATTTTGAATATTTAACCCGTTCACTCCCAGCGTATCATATTTGATACTCTCGCGTTTGCTCTCCTGTGCCCAGCGTATCACATTAGATATGCTCCGAGAATGACTGCCGCAGATCAGAACGTTTTATTTGATTTTTTAAATGTTACTGTATGGCGTTACAATACCACGAAATCTATATAGATAGGTTATTTGGAGTGTTGACCTTGGTGATATGGGGTTAGATTTCACTTCTGGGTATCAGGAAGCGGGGGGGGGGTAATTGTTAAAAGCACGTGCTGCGGAGCGACTCTTTAAATGTAATGACATGATTTAAAGGGTGCACTTGCTTTCGGTTTGCTTTTTTCTATCTAGCTTGCTACTGAGAAGTTCAAATGAGGATTTATGTATGTTTATGGGGGTTAGGGCTTTTAGTAGCAGATGCTCCCAGCAGTTCGTTTCATTCGGTAGGTTTTTATTTTTAGCGAAAGTCATGACGAAAAGAAAGTATATATTTGATACTGAGATTTTCGAATTAATGAATGAATCTGACAGTGATGTTAGCGAAAATATTCCAAATATGTACATAGCCATTAAATGAAAAAAAGGACGAAGAAGATGTGCCCTTAGCTCAAAATCTTGCGTGAAGCGTCAAGATATGTGTGTAAGACATGTGACGTTGTACTATGCGCTGAAGAATTTTTTTTTATAAAAATACCATACAGCAAAATAAGATTCATTTTTTATATCTTAATATTCCTTGTACATCATTACACTTAGAAATTTATGTAACAAATGTAAGTATATTTTGTATTATTTTCTTAAATGATATGATTTTTTATGTAATTTTATGTATAAAACATACATTTTTCGATTAAATCTTTTTTTCTTTCATATATATTAAGCTTAATGTATTTTAAATAAAATATGTAAAAACCAAAATATTCTAACGAATAGCCGATTTTAGAAGAATTTTTTTTGGCGAATTAGGCTTAATATCTAAAATCGTCTGGGCACAGTGTTACACTCCACGGTAAGAAGCCACGTCCCAGAGAAGCATTTCTTTTTTCTTTCTGCGTAAAAAAATTTATATAAAGTGTTTCTAAATATATTTAAACTTAAATTGCTTTCAAAGAAAGGAATATTAATAAGAAAATAATAATTTCTCTCTTGTCATGCATGTTAATAATAATCATATTATTCTCAAGTTTTAAATTACCATCTAAGAAATATGTTTCAGAAGAGTTTACATTAGTTTTAATGAAATTTAAATAAGGACAAATATATATATATATATATATATACTTAGAGGTGGGAAATGGAAACCAATGCTTCATTCTATAACTTAAAATTTTAAAATTGCAATTTCCCTTAGAAGTTTGATGTGGAATAAATTTAAACATAGTTGTTACAGAATATTTCTCAATTCTGAAGTTAATTATTTATTATCACAATTAAGTAAGTATTATACAATAAAATATCGTCAACTGTTTTAAAATGGTAATTTTAAGAGGAAAAAAATTCTAGTTATACTTACAAGAATTTTTCGATTCCTTAAAGAAGCATTTTTGAATTTTAAAATAGCATCCAATCTACGACTTAAATTTTTATTTCGTCGGAGCTGTTTTTATTTCTATGTAATATATACAATGGTGTTAACCAAATAAAATTCCCTTCTCAGAAAAGCTGGTAGAGATTTTATTTTTCAGCATGTTTACAATATCTTTATAGATTCTACAAAACTGAAAGAACTCATTTTACAGAGAGGAGAAAAAATGCAACGATACAAAAGGTTTGAGGGGGGGAAAAAAAGAATCACTATCGTACTCCTTAAAAAGACATAAAACAAGAAACGTTTTTTTCCATCCTCTAACTCTTTTCAACCGAGATAGAAGTGAAAAGTCCTGAAAGAAAGCCGAGATAAATATAGAAATGATAAAATCACCTTCTGAAAACAGTTTTCTCAGTGAAAGAAAGAAATGTTCGATAACTGGACTCCTTCTCCAAATAAGTGTAAAATTGCTGAACTAACAGATAAAAATTATAATTTTTTTGTTTAAAAAAAAAAAAATTGCTCTGCTCTTGATGTTGTAGAATGATTGAAATGAAATTGTTTTTGTACAATGCTGAATCGTTAAATTTTATTTTAAAAATAAAGTTCGCATAAGAGTAAAATGTTAATAAATATTATGAAATTATTACTTCCTGATTCAGATCTCTCTGTATCACTAAACATAAGTAATGGGGGTGTTATTTCTATATGCCTCATTTTATTCATATAATTTTTGCTTAGTTGAATTGGTATCTTACTGCTTGAACTTCAACTCAACTTTAGACTTCTGTGATTATGTGTGTTAACTTACATGTTTAAGCTTACAATCTTAAAAGTAACTCCTCCTCCCAGATATTCTATGAAATTAGTATCGAAAAATATCTCCTTAAAAATAATCGATTTTCCTCTTTTTGCCAGTCTAATTGTAACTTCCTTTTCTATACATAACTTTTGAAAAAATGAGAGAAGAAAAAAATTATAAAAAAAAAGTTGTTTCATTAAAGAAGAAGTACGTAGGTGTTCTGCGTAAATCTTTATACAATAACAACACATCGAAAATTCAACTGTAATGTTATCTTTCTTATAAGAAATTTCCTGCTGACTTAAGTACTCTGAAGAAAGAGAAGAATTCTAATAAAGAAAAAAGTATATATGTTCAATAAAAGATGGGAGAGAAATCACTGCTTTGCATAAGTCTTTACAATAAAGGAATTTCTGAATGCAGCCATTTAGCGTTGTTTTCATAAACATTTAGAAATTGTGAAAGCAATTTCCGGAAAGGAATTGTCATCTTGTAGATGATGAAACAAACAGTATTCTAGAGATTGTTTCTCTGCTTTTATACATAGCTCTCAGCTAAAAAATAACGTAAAAGACATAGACGTATCGGTTTTGCCAATAGCTTTCTTTCCTGAAGGAAACATCCACGTTTGTTTTCTTTTTTCATTCTTCCTGTAATGTTGGGGGGGGGGGAAATTTGCATTTTTTTTTACCCAATCTGTTATGTATGTCTTTTCTTTTGTCGTATAAATAATATGAATAATTTTAAAAATATTCCGTTTAAAAAAGTTATTAAAAGCTCTGATGGTGTGATCTAAAATAAAATCATTTAATTTTATTGAAGTTGTATTTACTTGCCTAAGTTAATTCTATCAACCCCAAAGCTCACCATTGTAATAATCAGAAAAGTTTGAGAAAATAAAATTTCTTTAATCTTCCATAAACACCTAGAATGTAATAGTATATTAACGTCACCATGAGAAGCAACACGAGAGTAATTTTGAACATCGATCAAGTGACGAGGATGACATCTTAACTGGCACCATCCCCACAAAATTCCACACCACGCCATCAGGAGAGCTTAGAATCTCGACCAGATTTAATGTGAATCAACTCCACTACATGGTGGATTTTTAGAATATCAGGGCTTCAACCCACGACTTGACGCAAACAACGCCGGTCGCTGGTCTGCGGCCATGACCAAAAGGCCCCCACACTCTTATAAACATCCAGAAAGTGAGATTTGAAAATATTCTAATGTACTGAACAGCCTTTTTAAATATTATGTCGCCTTCGCTTAGCGTCTAATTAAGCGTCTAGTAAAAAAAATTTCCCCGTTCAGAATTCGTGTAAAGTTCTTCCCCCTCCCCAAAAACACAGGCACCCTTTTTTATAAATGGATAGTTTTCATTAAGTCAGATGAATTTTTTGAACTCGCTTTGCTAGAAACTCCTTACCATTTTTGGTTCTTCGCTTCAGTACATAACTGGATTATTTAATGTTAAAAAAATCGTCAATTCTAACTAAAACGGTTTTCAACAAGAGCCTCATTACTCTTCATTAAAAATAAAAAAAAAGCTTTGACTGTGGTAGATAGCATATAGTAGATAACTGAAATTTTGTATTTAATTTAATGTTATCCATAGTAATGTTATGAAATAAACATTATTAGTATATTAGCACGATATAAGTATTTTATAGTATTCTTCTGAATACTACTTATAATTTATTTAGAATAATTAGCCCTTTTTGAGTATTTTCATGTACACTGAACTCTGAAGGTAATTAATTAGGATTTTATTTAGTTTAATTTGATGCATGTTGAAAGATCTAGAGCTTTACAGTGAGTTATTGTCCCCATTTTTGAGCCAACGTCAAACGAAGTGTATGTTTTGGGGGGTATCTTACTGTCTATAATTCTACACCAAATAATATAAGAATGCTTGTGAATTTATTTAAAAGCTATCAATGTTATTCCACTCTAGCTGAAAGACTTATTTCACATAAGCTTAAAAATATTTGCGTCACTTTACAATGTTAATTTAAAAATTAGTTTACATTAAATTAATTCAAAGACAGCGTTAAATCTTTTGTATTGTAACGGTTTGGCATCATTGAGATTAAGAGACATAGTGACTTTCAAACGAAGCGACAATAATAATCCCCACCAAAAGTCTTTAACTACTTCATTCAATCTTAAATAAACAATATCAAAATTAATTAATAATCTGTAGCTGTTAACTAATCCCATCCTTAATTATAATGAAGAATTCTACTTAAAGATTGGTAACTTCAGACAGCAGATTTTCGAATCACTAGATCTGATTCAAATATATTTTTAGTGACGGGATATGAGTGACACATACACGAGTTTAGTATTTCGCCTCACAGATCCTCGAACCAATTTAGATTTCTTACAAATCTGTATCACCTTTTCAATCCTATTCACAACGCTTCTTACATAGTAAGGCTTATTTACATATAGCAAGGTTCCTTCACGAAGCAAGGTTCTCATTTCAAACATCGTAGTATAGTAGCCTCAGGTGTTAGATAAAGGGAAATGAACTCTTTACAGTATAAGTATAATTACTTTCAACTTCTGTTATTTCATATAGTCAATATAAGTTACAGTTATTTATAACTAAAATGTATTTCACGTAATAAAACTTACAGTAAACAAACTGAAATTTTGAAACTTGTCAAATTGCAAAGAATAAAGCGCTTATTAATTCTTCATATCAGTTAATGCGAATTTAACACCGAATTGTTTTGATTTACTGTTATCATTTCAATAGGACTTAATATAGATAATCTTCTTTTTTTTTTTTTTTGCATACAAACTAAAACATTATTGAACTGCTTGTACTTCTTTTAAAAGTTCCTAAGCGCGCGCACACACACAGGTGACTGAAATATTTATATTAGAGAAAATAAATTCTAACAAATCTTTAAAACAAATCTTTTAACAAATCTTTCTGTATGAAAATCACACACACACTACTTGAATAAAAATTCCAACACGTACAATGAATTTCAATAATTTATAATGCTTCTATGTATTTTAAGGATATCTTTCAAATGTTAAATGTAAAACATATATAATTATAAATTCGTTAGCATATTTTTAAAGTTTCTAATAAATTTTAAAATACATATTAAAGTTAATACAAAATCATTTTTTAGTTATTGCTTATAATTAGGACAAAATTTAATTCAATGCTCTTTGTAAAACGGAAATTTTCTAAAATTATTATAAAAATAATTAATATTTATATAAATATTCTAAGCTCTTCTAATACTTATAAAAATAAGCCTAAAGACATTCAGGATATTCCAAAATATATACACGGTATTCATTACAAAAAACAAATTTCGGAAAAGCAACAAATATGTAATACTTTCAAGCTGTTAGATGAAGTATTTAAGTTTATATAACATCTATCGCATTAACATCTGTTAATGAAAAAACATTCAAAATACATGAATGGAAGACAGAGTAAAGAAAGAAACTGACTGCAATCGTGAATTTATTGAAGAAAAAACAAGAAGTTTTCAACTTCTTATATCTCATTGACTTTAAATGGAGAAAAGAAATGTTAATAATTTTTATTTAAATTTGTCAAGAAGTGATAATGATAAAAAAAATTTAATATATTAAATATAAAGTTTTTGATTATTTCATTTCATAATTTCTAAGATAGCATACACTTTATTCTAAGTATTAAAATATGCATGAAATATTTCAAAGAATTCCCTTATAAAGAATTTGGATTTCCGTAGAACACATTGTACATTCCACACACACATACATATATACATATATATCTTTATATATATATATATATGTGTGTGTGTGTGTGTGTGTGTGTGT
>BMAW01098341.1:212039-233999 GCA_019974015.1 Nephila pilipes | reverse complement strand
TTGTCAAAAATCCCTAATTTTCCAATCACGACTTTATTAATATTATGAAATTTTCATAAATCACTAAAAATATCATCAAAATTGAGAAATTGAAAATCCCCTATCCCCCATTTTTTTATTCATTTCTTTCCAATTGTAAAAAAATATAAATATATTTCAATCATTTAGAAGACAAATAAAATAAATCTGATTATCAATTATTCATATTAAATAATGCGTAAGGAAAAAGTGGGTTTTTTATATAAAAGCAAAATCTCTGAATAACATTATTAATATTTATTATATCTTATAAAGGCTTATCTTATTATTTCTAATAATATTTGTTTAAGAAAAAATTTATTTAATATATTAACATGTTTTCAGTTATTGAGCTATTAAATATGGTTTACCAATTGAAGCTTTTAAAGGTTGTAAGTACCGTAGGAATTAAAATATAAATTTAAAACTAAAGAGTGCACTCATATTAAAGATAAAAGAAAGTCAAGAATAATTTTACTACTTATTATGCTGATGAAGTCTCGTCTCCTTAAAATTTATTCCATTACATGCAAAAATCTATATATTATTTTGACCTATAAGCATATAACTAATAATGGTTCATATATTAAAATTTCCAATAGAGATAGAGAAATTTCTAATAGGATCAACGCTTTGTACAAGAAAATAAGTTATAATATTAATAATATAAAGTTTTTCTTCGTATTTTTAACTCCTAAATTTCTTAAGGTACCTATTAAATTTAAAACTGTAACTAATGGCTTAAATACTTACATTATTGAAGCTGGTTATATGTTACAAAATATTTTACAAAAAGTTATTAATGGTTTTGATTAGACCATTATAATTTAAACAGTTATAAAATTGTTAAATATGTTTATGATAAAGAGATTAAGTCAGCATACAGCCATGATTTTGTAGATCGATTGAATTCAATAGTTATTGAAGATTTAATTAGAAAAAATTTCTTGTTAATTTTTTTAAAAAAAAACTAGTTACTGATTGTTCCATTTCTCAAGAAAAACTTAAATTTCTAATTAATTCAGTGTTAAAAGAGAATATAAATAAAATAAAATAGTCAATGTGTGTTTTTAAAATTACTTATTTAATTATCCCACTTAAAGGAAATGCTCTCTTCCAGTTCATGGTCCCTCAAAGCATTTACCAACAAATTTTACTAAAATACGAAACATCAAGCTTCCCTTAGTACTTGGTTCCAAGACGAAGTATTAAACCACTGTATCTTTCGCTTCAACCAGAGTTGGATCTTCATTCTTCAAGATTAAATTAGGTTACTCACGCACAAGTATATTCTTCGCACAATTCAATTCCTTCTTATTTATGCTACCATTCTAGTAACTTCAGCATCACTTATACACTCATTGCCATAAAAATTTGCGCACTAAGATAGAGTTGTCAGAATAAAACGAAATTTTACATACGTTAGTACGACCTTGATGTAATTAAGTTATTATACAAAATCAAAGTAAAATGATCCTTTATCATAGGTAAAATTACAAATGAATGGAGGTTTAGTACCCTGTTAGGCCAACTGTAGCATAAATGCAAGATGTGATAAGGTCGAACATTGAGGCATACAAATTCCGTATGATGTCCTGCGACATGTCATTCCCCAGTTACTGTAAACTCTCATTTAATTCGACCTAACAGGCAGGCTGTCCAACTTGCCGTTCTAAATTATCCCAGATATGATCAATACAATATGATACAACTGGTGTGATGGTATGGCACCCCATATCATCACATAAGTAGTGCAAGTGGTGTGCCTCTGTACAGCGAAAGCAAGATTGAGACGTTCACTTCGAAGCCTCCACACATATATACGATTGTCATCACTGCCCAAATTGAATCTGGGTTCGTCGCTAAAGATGACCTGATTCCATTCGGTTGCAATCCGATCCCTTCTAGCGCTACGCTACACCAAACGGAGGCGACGGGGAGTAGGTGTCAATGACAGTACACGTAATGGGCACCGCGATAGCAACTGTCCTTCATCCAGCCTTCTCGCAATGGTACCCACTGATACAGAGGCCCATAGTGAAAGTGCTTCATATATATAGATGGTAGACAATGAGATATTTAGCGCTATGCGTGCGTGTCGTATGATGTGACTGTCTACTCGACTATTAGTCTGACGAGGGCGTCCTAAACCTGGTCGCCATGTATCAGACTACTCACTTGTCCATTGGTCTCAACGCCTCCTCACAGTAAAGTTAGAACGACCTATGTGGCAAGCTACTCACCGAAATAACCACCCGGTTTCCATTGTCCTTATGATTCTTCTCCTCTTGAACTTTGACAGCTGCTGATATTGTCTCCAATGGCGGCGTAATGGTATCTGTAGCTAAAAAGTGTCCCTCTGAATCAGATTAAATACACGCAAACAACCTCTGTTTACCTGTTTTATAATCCAAGGAGAACGAAGTTCAACGCCTTTTGGAGGCATTAAGCAATGCCCAATCACACTACATTTCTAATCATTTACTTATCTGCTTGACACGTACTTTCATGCCAAGTGTCGTAACAATTCCAAACTTATTTCTTGGTGCGCAAATGTTTAAGGCAATGTGTGTTTTTAAACATCAAAATTATTAGATAGTCATTAAAATTATCTTCATAAAAGCGTAAGTAAATATTGGCTAAGCAGATATTTGCAGGTTCACCAAATGGTATACCATTAACCTGTTCATATATTTTATTACTAAAAAGCGTCCCTCTGCAACAGATTAAATACACGCAAACAAGCTCTGCTTACCTGTTTTATAATCTAAGAAGTTCGATACCCTCTGGTGATATTACTCAATGCGCAATCACATTGCATTTCTAATCATTTACATATCTGTCTGACACGTACCATCGTGTCACTTTTCATAGCAATCCCACTCTTGCTTCTTAATGCGCAAAATTTAATGGCAATGAAAGTATATCCATTTTTCCCCATCCATTCATCAGACTTCTTTTGTCAAACTTAACTGCGTAATCACGTTTGATTTTGTTGTATCGGTGTTTTATTTTTGGTAAAATTGAATTATGAAGAATTCTTAAGATAAGTAGTAGAAGAACGGGAAAAATCTCAATGTTATAACTTTAAAAAAAAATTGATTTTCTGAGAAATATATTTATTAAAATACAGATTTCCCTGAATACTGATAATCCTATGAAAATTTTTAAATTATTTCCCGAGATATGATTACAAATGTATATAATTACTTGGGATCAACTTCATTATATGGAAAATTTTAAAGCTCATTTTCTCAAAATGTGAATTTTCTTCATTTCGGGCAAGATACCTTAAAAACCATTTAAGATAACCTCATTAAAATTGCACAGTTATATTATCATGTTATTTTTCATAATACTAACAACAATTGTTATGTTTATAATGTATTTTGATATTATTATTTAAGTGAAAGGTACGTATTAAAATATGAAAAAAATTATGTTTTTATTTTTGGTAAAACTGAATTATAAAAAATCCTCAAAGCAAATAATAGAGGAACGCGAATATCCCTACTCCCATTACAAATACATTTACTAGCTTACAAATACCCACGAGTCCAAAATTATCTTCACATACTTAAAATTACAGATTTCTCAGCAACTGGGAGGTATAACTTTATGATTTTTTGTGGAATGATAAATAATATTATTACACACAATACATAAATATAAAGGAAAAAATTAAGAACGCTGCCTATGATTTTAAGTGTATGATGAAACAACAAAAATAGCAATAATATGTAGCATTAAGAAGAAAAAAGAATGTCTTAGAAAAATTAAAACTTTAATTTAATGTGGTATATAATCGACCTTGACTTGTATACAGATATCAAAACGTGATTCAGTGCTAGCAATAATGATATTAACCATAGTTTGCAGGGCTTATCTCTATGCATGCAGAAATGTAGTTTTTAGAGCATTTATATTACTAGAGATAGGACACTTCTCGCAACTGCTTTTCCAAGGTAGTCATTACCCTAAGTTCTTAATCGGATTCAGATCAAAAAATTTAGCTGCCCAAGGTATTTATTTAATTAAATTCATTAATGATGTTTCATCGATATATACTAGGATTACCTTATATATACAACATATATATAATAGTTCCATATACCTCTGAAATATATTACATAAGGTTCTAAGACCTCATCCCAATATCTCTGATCGGTCATAGATCCTCTGTTCTGAACGTGTAAGGGCGTACATCCACTGATCATATCTCCTCCCTATGTCATTACTGTTCGATGAAAAATTTCGGTTACCTCAATCCCTCCAGATGTAAAATCAGATGTTAAATTAAGCCTCAACTTATCAGTAAAGAGAGCATGGGTTCACTGGAGTTCAATCCAGTTCGATTGTTCTTTGCAGCAATAAAGCGATTCCTCTTTTGTTGTGAAAACCGTGAAACAATTATCCTTTTTTTTTTTTTTTTTTTTTTTTTTTATCAAAAAGCTATTTTCCATTAAGCCTTACGCATACAACTTGCCGTTATACACCAGTTCCAGTGACGTCTACAAGTTCTGAATTTAATTGCCGAGGAGTAGACTTCCTGTTACGATGGTCAATTATTGACATAAATCGATCTTGAGAAGCAGTTTTTATACGTTTGCGACCGGTTCCAGGCCATCTTATCGTTCCAGAGATATAAAAGTTACAGAGTTTAGAAGTTGTTTCAATAGAGCAGAGACTGTTTGTCTTGAAATATTCTCACACTTCGCTGACACTTCCATAATTGTCTGCCCTGTTACTAAGCGACCGATAATTCCCTACTTCATAGTTTCTTCCAAATTATACTTCGGAGTCATAACAAACCATTTTGAGTTCTTACACAATAAAATCAAGCGTTGAATTGCAGAAATGTTTCAAATATTCATTTTGCGTAAAGGATTGATTCACCTTTGGATGATATAACTCCTTGATTCGCATATAAGAAACCATTTGATCGCTTTGATTGGATAAATCTAATTAGGTTAACCTGACACGTGTTCCCTGAAAAAAAATGGCTTGCATCGATTGCTTGTTTTATGAAATATTATTTTTAGGTATATAAAGGTAGTTTTAAACATAGAAGTATTTTAAAAAGCGAACGATTAATTATTAAAATTAAGTAAATATTTATTTCTCAGATAAATAAAATCTTAATACTCATGGGTGCATAATATATTAGAAACACTAATATATTTTAGAATAGATTTTGATAAACAATAAGAAATGCAGAAATTTTTATTGTAACGCATAAAATGTTTAAAAAAAATCAATGCCTTTAATTTACAGGAAAACTTAAAAGGATAGCAATTTTATTTGTTATTTAATAGTTGTTAAATTAAAATTCATATATATGTAACAAAGGTCTTCAAATCAAGGTACCAGGCCAATACTTGTCCGTAATCTGTTGAGTATATAGTGGTATTTCAGCATGTATTAAAAATTTTATCATTTAGGACGAATTCATTATAGGAAGACTAGGTGAAATAAAATACAAGAATAAAAAGTAATACGTTTCATTCATTCTGGAAAAGCTTTTTTCGTGAAACGGGAAGATTAGTCCCATATTTTAACGTCTTCGTTGTTAGCACTGAATGTGTTTTCGTTTATAGACGCCACAGAACTGTTTTAGGTAACCTTCTCAATTCGGTTTTTTATTATCATAAAACTGAAAGGGGGCTTCAAAAATTGTTAAAAAAGTTAGCCAAAAATATAATAAAACAAATAAGAAATAAAAATAATTAATCAAATATTAAATAATTATATCATAAAAAAAATCTATTAGAATTAAAATTGTAACAAGCATTGAAAAATTTATAAAATAATTTACATACATCATAAAAAAATGATATAAATAAATTTAGAAAACATAAAATGTAGGAAATAAAAGGTAATAATACATTAAAGGAAAAATTCAGTAGTAAATTACCAAGCAAATTTATTATAAACATAAGGCTATTATAAATATAAGTGTACAAATAAAACAAAAATAAAAGTTAGTAAATATTTTTAAAAATAACTACAAAAGAAAAAAATAATATATTAGTGATAAATTTTGAAAAAATAAAGTATATTTAACAAAATTGAAAGCAAATAAAGTAAACGTATAAAAAAATGAAAAATTGAAATGGTTATAAAATTGAGAATTAATAAAGGGAAAAAGAATATAAAATAATTAATGCGTCACATACCGTAGAAAGTTTCTTGGAGAGATATATATATGCAGAGAAAGAGATCATTTAAAACATGTTTAACCTGCAACTCAGTCCAAAGCCTGAGACACCTTATTTTAATTATTATATATCCTTGCTTTGCTTTTTTATCTTCTTAGATGATACAAATTTTCAAAAAGATCTTTTCATGTAATTGATTTTTATTCTCCTATGTTTATAGTCTATTTTGTGTCTTAATTCTTAAAATCTGATTATTATTAAGAATTGTATTATTCCAATAGTTATTATTCATGTATGATGCTGATAATTTTAGGTAATAATTTACATATTAATATGTATTATTATATTTACATTTAGACAGGGTTTTTTTTCTAGCAGCTTTCAATTCTGTCTTCTTGATTATAATGAAACCGTAACACTAGTTTAAGTTTCTCTGTTTTCAAGAGGGTAAAATATATTAAGTTTTATTATAAACTTATAGGTATTTTAATAGATACGTTTTAGAAATAATACCACTCAAAGAATAAAAATTTATATACTTAGCATAGAAGAGGTACTTTGTCTAAAATAAAAAAAAAAGTTTTCTTATAAAGAAATTTTAAATTAGCTGCTTACTCCTTAAACATATTTAACTCAAAAAATGTTGGATAAAAAAATTTTAATGTTTGATTAATTTATGAAAGTGTTCCTTGGACTATAACCGAAACATGTTGCGAAAAAAGTCAAAGTTTCATGTGTATGTAATAAAAAGATTCGATACAAAAATACATAACAAAAAATAATGCTTGTGTTAATTAAAGTACAAATGTGGAAGTTGCTTTTTTTTAAACATTATTATTAAAACTATAATAAGAAATACATAAACACATCTCCGTGCCTTTGAAAGGATTATAACTGTTCCAATAGAAAAAAAAAGAATTCCACACTCACTGCGGATACAGCTAATTTACTTTTGGAAAATATAGAAGAGTATTATTGATATTTTTACCATCGAAAAGAGAGAGAGAGAGAGTCATGATGAAAAAATAAGTTCATCGATTTTTCTCTTCATTAACGGGTCTGTGTTTCTATACTTTGGAAGAAAATACAAAAGAAAACTTTGTTTCAATTAATTCGAACAAAAATTATTAACTGGTATAAAAAATCTATCTATCAAAAAGAGAGAGTTATTCAATTTTTCCAGTGCATTTCTTATCAGTTGTTGAGAAGACGTTTATTGTATTTACATATATCAATACGTTTCAGCTGTAAATTTTTTCTCAGATGTTGATTCTAAAATGAATTTAATTCAAAGAATAGCAATAATATTTTGTCAATTTGAAAACTTTTCTTGCGAAATAATTTCTAATTACATAATATTTTAACAAATTATTGCTTTTAGATCTAAAATCAACAATTACTCATGACCTTAGGAAATCTGCGATTTTTTGCATATTGAAAATTCAGATATTTTGCCACAGGGTCACGTATGCATGTTTTAGTTATCCACGTCACAATTATTTAATTTATTAGGTCGGTTCTTTTGCATATTATACATATTCAGTATAACAAAGTTGTTAATTAAAAATAACAGAAAAGTAAGATGTATTTTAAATTACTAAATTACATGAAATACAGTTTTAGTTAACAAATATAGTTTGGTCATTTATATTAATTTAATGATTCTTTTATTGATCAGATACATAAAGAAAGGGAAACAATCATTAAAAGAGAAGGCGAGCACTTGAAATCTCATTAGAATGTTATTTTACGCATTACCGATCACAAGCAACTTTGAAAATGGCTTATTTTGTCCGAATTTCTTTTCTCTAATTCCATATAAAGCCCATTTTGGAATAATACTAGAAATTTATTAATTATTGCTTTAAAATCATTGAAACAACCTTTGAAATTTTGGCAATTGCTCTTTTCAAGCATTAAAACAATCTTTGAAAATGTGTTCAGTGAACAGTCGATTTTTCATCTTTGAAAACTAAGGAAAATCTTTTGAATAAAATATTGTTTTCCATTTATTGATTTGTGAAGATTTCAGTTTAAGAGTAAAAAGGGAATTGAATAGTATATAATATATAATGTAATGAATTTGATTCCTTATTTAACTGATGATATGTAAGTTTTCGAAGACTATATATTAGCAAGATTATTGAGAATAATAGAATATTAATTAAAAGATCAAAAAATAGGCATCTCACAATTTTTGAACAGTAGAAAGTTGAATAATATGATAATATTCAATTCATTTTTAGAAATATTCCTAATGCTTATACAAAATTTAAAACCAAATATGTAACTTTATTTGGAAACTATTTAAAATTATTTCTATTCTTTTAAAAAAAAACTGTACAAAAAATAATCTTGCTTAATTTTAACACTTTCACAGCATTTTAAGTAATTGGGGCGATGAAAATTGAATGGAATTTTAGTTTAAATTATTAATACGGGAAAAAAAGATTTTCTTAAAAACATTCCAATTAATTTTTAATTGAGAGATTTTTAAGCGATCAAAATATTATTGAAAAAGAGAGAATTGAATGCAAAAGTAAATACATTCGAATTTAAATATTTCAAAATGATACAATGTAATTTGTAGATAAAATAAATTAAATCCATATTTACATCAATTAATATTATACAATATATCTTATGACATTGATTTGACTTATCATCCTTTATAATCAATCACGATAACTATCATGTGGAATTTAGGGTAGCAGTGTAGTTAATCCTGAGGCATGTAAGTGATTAGAGTACGCTTGGATACGTAGCTATAGTCATTTATCGTGAACTAGTGGTCAATTAGGCACTCATTGTAGAGTGAAATTACCGTGGAATTGTTTCTTAACATATGTTATATATCAAACGAAAGCTAGACTAAAAGAATTTATACGGTTTCGAATGCTAATGATATTTTCTGTTCTCTACTATATTAAATATATAAATTTAGCTAAAAATAGTTATTAACACATTTGTTTTCAAAGCAAATGTAAAAAATTACAAAAACCCACCTTTAATTCGTAATTCAGTCAAAAAGGCAATAATTTTCAATTAATAAAATTCATTAATTAATGAATATTACAATGGTTTTTTGGTAGACTTGCCAAAAAAATTAACCTTCTTTCTCTGAATTTGATAAGTGGAATTGAGATATTATTGAAATTATTCAACCTATCTTGGTTTTTAGAGCAAATAATCTGAATATTTGTAATCAATGTTTCAGAAACTTTAAGTTATTCTCAATTTATTTGGCGAATATTCAGGAAAATGTGTAGTATTTAAGATAACATTAAGACTCATATAAAATATTTTAGATTACAGTTAAGATAAAAATCATGAATTGAAATCAGTCAGATTAACATTAATAGGTTCCTGAAAATTTCTTTTATTTTCCTAACTTTTCCTTTTTATTTTCATGATTTCCTTCATAATAAGCAAAACTTATATTTTCTTAAAATAAACGAATAAACGAAAGCTATAACTACTTCTTTAAAAAAGTATTTAATCATAACATCACAAACTGCACTAAAAATTTTATACATGTGTGTGTATTGACAGTATTATTGATATTGATGATATGATATTGTGTGTGTTGATGATATTTATTGATGACGTGATAAGTATTATTATTAGTAACGTGTATCAGAAAAAACAATCAAACTGAATTTCAAAATGTGACAAACTTCGTAGGTGAAAATTTATTTACGGTTCACAAATTAAAATTTATTTTACAGATATAACTGAAAAGTTCAATATTTTGTAAAATATAAGTTGAAAGAATAAAAGGCTAAATTACTCTCCTAAACTTTGTACCTAAACCCAATTATCCCTGCTCCAGTTTATTTAAAAAGATGCATTTATTTAAAGACCACATTCCTTTATAAATGTAAATCTATAATAGTTTTAAGCAAAACAAACATTAGAATTTAAACTTACCAATTAAGCTTAAATCTTTGTACAGAGAAAAGAATAATTCAGTATTATCCTTCAATAAATATATGTATATTCTTAGGGAATAGCTTTATTCGTATTTTTATTTAACTTCAACATATTTGAAAATATCAACGACTCCATAAAAAACTATTTTTATCAGGATCTGATGTCAACTTTTATCACATTTCGACACGTTCATCGTTTTTCACATTCCATTCTCAAAAATGCCTTTAGGCTCAGAAGCATAATGTGGCAGAGCAATTTATGGAGAAAGCCCATTTTCATCAGTTCGTTCCTCCGAATTTTGCCTGCTCCATTTAGAGCTTTAGTATTTGGTATGTCTAAGTTATTAAAGATTTAATTGATCTCGCGTTGCTGTATCTAGAATAAATGAGCGCACTCATTTAATTAGATAGCAATCACGTTCGTTTCATCGATACGTTATTGGAATAATTTATAGTGAGGTTCGAATCCGTAACAATGGGCATCATCTCATCCATTATGAACTGCACTAATTTCAAGTAAATCAAAGCAAGTAGACTCTCTGAAGCAGAACTGCAAAGAGAATTAAGAACTTATTTTTCTTTCATCATAATAAAGATTTAATTGTGCTTTATGAAAAGCAATCGTGTATAATAAATTAAAAGTGATAACTTCTATCGAGCAATTTAACAATTTTTTTTAAGTTATTAGATAAATTTTCTTATTTAGTTCTCATATAATATAACTACTATACAGATTGCTTTAAAATAAAAATTTCCTTCAAACTTCATCATTAAATAGACTTCAAAATAAATTTTTAAACGATAAAAGAAACATAACAAAAAATGTGTCTTACTTTTTTCCATAATAATTATTTTTCCATAATAATTATTGGTTGGTTATATTTAATTTCTAGCACTAAATCCTCCAAAAAATGAGTGTATGTTATGCTAAAAAGAAGGAGTATATATTACTATTATATTAAGTATAGCAAATTAAAGCCAATTTTAGGATAAAATGTAGAATGTCAATTTTTTAAAAACAAATTAAACGTGTCGAGCTAAACCAATTTCCTTAAAGAAGTTAAAATTATTTGGTTGAATTTTCCTCAACCAAGTAAATTAACGAAAGATTAAGTGATTTTAAATGCTTAAAACTGCTTTGAAAGCAGAACATTCAGTCTAATAGTCAATGAGCAAATGCAATGGTGATAAATCGGGGGATTTTCTCCTTGAATGAGGTGTCTATGATTAGGTCTTTTGTGTGCGATACGTAGACATATTATTATAGCCCGGTTTTCTCCATGAAAATGAGTGCCATTGGGAAAAGGTGGGTTTCACAAGATGTAGTTTACTATCTATTTCGAGATTTTATTGATCTTGGCAACGGTCTTAAATAGTCGATTTAATGTATTTTAAAATATCACAGCATGGAATGGTGGGAAATATTGCACTAAGTGCATTCTTAGCTGCTATCTACAGTCTCGTTACCCTTGATACTCACGTATGAAGGTATCTAACAAAAAATCAACTGGATAGTGTATGACTTTACGTCATGGATTTTTTTTAATGTATCAATGATCAATGGATGTGAATAATGGTTTGGATGATTTAAAGATTTGAATGCACTCACATGGAATTAGGGAAAACAGTAAAAATTTCATTGAGTCGACTTGAAACATTTTCTAACGCCTTATTATTGATGAATATATTAGCAGTGAAAACTTAACATGAAATATGTAGTGAAAAGTATAAAGTGAAATAATTGACTATTAAATATGAGGCAACAACATGATTTGTTGACTTAAAACCGTCAGTGTAGATGTAGGTAAAAACAGAGTATTGTTCAGAAAATTCATTAAAAAGCTGAAGTAAAATATTTTGTACAGTGTCTGATATATTTTTAATTTTTAAAATTAAAATAATGTACGCACCAATTCGAGAAACTCTTGTAGGCTTGTATCACTGAAGTGTTAGAAATTAAATAGCTCTCAATTAAAATTGTATCCTCCTATCAAAAGGAGGAATGGAAAAATTGTATGCACGATATATAATCTATATCCAAAAATAAATTTTTTGTGAGATAATCTTTGATGATGGTGCATGTTTTAAAATGGTACTGAAGGGACAAAAGCTATCTCCTTAAGTCTAGGGAAGGCTCAAAGCAGACAACATATAAACTTTTGATAGGTGATGTTCGGAAAGCTCCGGAACAAAGTCAAAGTGCAGTATGATCTACAGTGTTAATTTTATTTAAAACAATTTCTGGTAGAGCCATATACCGTACAACTGTAGTTCAATTTTAATAGTATGATATCATGATACAAGGCTTAGCTATTAAATAACGAAATTGACGCTGCTACAGAAGCACGCATGCGCCAAACAACAGCGACCGACCGCTGTTTAGCGTGATAAATTTCTCTTTGAAATGCTGTGCCTCTCGTTTCTGTAAACAAACCCACATAACTTTAACCTTCGTTGGCATTAAAGTTTTTTTTTTTTTTTTTTTTTTTTTTTTTCTTTTTGTTTCGCCAGAAAAAATAAAAAGTGAGTAATGAATTGTGAAATTTCCCATGATACTTTGAAAAAACGCTACTGAAACTTATAATTTATTAAAAGAAGTGTATGGTAATGAATGTTTATCGCGTGCACGTGTTAAGCGTTTTCAAGTGGGTGGTTAAGCGTGAAGTGGTTTATACGATTTCAAGATGGTCG
The DNA here is from genome assembly GCA_019974015.1 of Nephila pilipes. Taxonomy (NCBI): domain Eukaryota; kingdom Metazoa; phylum Arthropoda; class Arachnida; order Araneae; family Nephilidae; genus Nephila; species Nephila pilipes. The sequence goes on along the minus strand of BMAW01098341.1, from coordinate 221,200 downwards.
AGAAAACGTTGAAGATTATTCCTTGCCTGGTCGCCCTTCCACTTCAAAAAAAAAAATGATAATATCGAAAAAATTGGTAATCTGGTTCGACTTCACCGTCGGTTAAGTATTCGTGAAATTGTTGAAACTGAAGGACTTGACAAAGAATCCGTACTGCAAATTTTTCCACCGAGACAATGCGCCGGCTCATTCCGTATTGTCTGTCAAGAAGTTTCTAGTCAAGTACAGCATCCCAGTGTTAGACCTTCCACTTTATTTGCTGGATATTGAGCCATACGACCTCTGTCTGTTTTTTAAGGTGAAATATGCATTAAAAGGAGAAAGATTTGAGTTCGTAGAAGCTGCGAAAGAGAAAGCGGCACTCGTCCTAAAGGAGCTGACAGTAGAAAATCTACAGCACTGTTTCGAACAATGGAAGATTCGCATGGAGCGTTGTAGGGATAGAGGAAGGGTGTATTTTGAAGGTGATAACAAATAAATATGTATGATATCAAAATAAAATGTTCGACATCATCAATATCGTTATTTTATAGCTACACACACCTCTATATACGTAATAAGCAAGTGCAATTTGAACTCCATGATATATGTGCTAAAACCTTTAAGATATTCATTGATTGTTCTCAACATTTGTACAGCTTTAAAATATGAGAGTAAAACGCTAGCTTTATGTCATATATAAGTCCTAAGAATTTTATTTCTTCCCCTAAATTTATTAAAATATTATTACAGTAAATTTCTAGATCAGGATGAAATCTCTTTTGCCTACAAAATTTAACACGACCAGTTTTTGTTAAGGAGAAGCAGAAATCATTTTCATTTCTAAAATTTTGTTTATATCCTGTTGAAGTTGTCTCTCGGTGACATTTATTTCTTTTCCCGTGCATGAAATTTGAAGATCATCAACACATATAAGAGCTTTTATAGATGATGAGATATTTCAAAAATGATTTTTATTTCAATAATGAACGGTGTGACTCTAAGTCACTCCCTTGCGGTATCTCTTCTTCTTGAATAAAATCTACGGATAAGTTCAAGTCCTCTTCAACTTTAAAATAACTGTTCTCTAAAAACTTTTGAATAAAAATTGTCAACTTACCCCTTAAGTCATAATTACATAAATCTCTGAGAACTCTATACCTCTAAGTGCAATTGTATGTCTTTTAAATGTAAGTAATCGATATAAAGTGTTTATTTTGAACGAATAAATGAATGTTTTACCTTTGTTTCCAAAGCGACTAGGCTATTCATAGTGGATCTCTCTCTTTGAAAACCACTTTAAAATGACGAAAAAACTATCTTTTGCTTAAAAATGTGCATAAGTCAGGAGTTCAAAATTTTCCCAGGATTTCATCAACATTTTCACAGGCAACTCACGAAGACTCATGGTCTATAATTTGTGAAATCTAGGTAATTTGCATGGGTTTAAAATCGGGATAATAAAAGCATATTTCAAAGAATGTAGAAATATATGTTCATTCAAAATTACATTACAAAAATTTAATATATTTGGTATCGAATCATGTGAAAAAATGTTTAATGATGTTATATGTGATATATCTGGTCCTGAAGATGATTTTGTGAATAAAAAAACAATTTCCTAATTCACAAAATGAAAAGATTATTTAAAAGCAATGTTGTTTTAATAATACATACTACACCTGTGAAATTAAAGCAGGACCTATTTTGAATAATCTAAAATAGTTCGCTAATCAATATGTACACTTAAAAACAGACGAAATGAAAAACTTAAGATTTAGGATAACAGATCTTAAGAAATACTTAATTGCTTTAGTTGAAATTATCGCATTTTCAACAAATATAAAAAGATACCCAGTGATACCATTATGCAAGTATCACGATAGATTACAGTCAATAATAATACAGTACAATTCATTTCAACTTTTTTTTTAAAAAAATTAATTTTTCCTTTAAAAATAAAAAAAAAAGTAAAAACTGAGCACATATGAAAAATAAACTATTTTGTCTTTATAGCTTTAAAAACAAAATAAAAAGTCTACACATGATATAGTTTTAGAAAATCATTGCAAATAGGTTTCATTAAAAATGATTGCATTGAAAGTGATTTTTTTATAAGTACAGATAATTTTTTCTAGGATGAGCATCCTTCAAAATAAAAGTTTTAAAAAAATTTATAATCATAATTGAAAATTTTCGTCATTCGTTATCCGATTTATTTTTTGAAGTATATAAATTTTTATTAAAATATATAACTGAATAACTTATCAGAATTTACGAAATTTGAATATAAAAATATAGTAAAAATGTTGAAGAGTAAATATTTGAACCATTGCAATAATTTATAAACATCACCTTATCATTGGATCATAAGAACCAACTTAAAAGATATTAATGATTTTGAAACAAAATGCTGACAAGCAAATGTGTGTGTGAAAATGACTGAAGAAAAATCACTTCTGAAGTTTCGTGATAAATTATAACTATATTGCAAAAAGACGGGCATATGTTTGTATTTTTTCTTCATGGCTCTATTAGAATCTAGATGAAAATTATTCTATTTTGAACAATTTTTGAATATTTACAATTTGCTCTCTAAAAGTTGCCCTAAATTTCAATTAACATATACTAAGAAAACTGAAGTGTACATAGATTATAATCATGTGGAGATTGTATTAGTTAAATTGAGTAATAATATAGTGTATTAATAGAAATTAAATCACACAGTAAAAATCTGAAACAAAAATTTACATAAGCAAAATAGAATCAGTACAAAACTATATTAACAATAACAACTTTAAAGAATTGACAACTTCATCTTCCTGGAGTTTTAACTAAATTCTTCAGTTCCATTGAACAATAAGTAAAGGATATTAGGCAATACTAGTCATTAATGTTGAGCCTACTGTTTTTAACTTTACAAAGCATCATTACATTAAGCTCCTTGATAAGATGAAGCTTAACGGCTTATCTCAGTTTTTGACTACAATTCATAACGGTGCATGTACTAAATTTTCTATGTAAAAATTTAGTTACACGATGAATAAAAAAACTTTTTTCTTTGGGTGGCATAAGATTACTAATAAGATTAAATAATTTTCTAAAATCATTTGTATTTTATTAACAGTATTTTTTGATACCTTGAGAGCAAATCATTTAAAAAAATGCAAAATTAAAAATGTCAACTTATTTATGTAGAGCGAACAAGAAAATTCAGCTACCTTCTTCCGGTTAACTATTTCAGAATTCTTCTAGGAAAAATTTCAATAATTATTCCAAATGTTGATGTAAATAACTTATTATTTATGTTAATAACATTCAAATAATATAGTTTCCTATTGCTTATGTAATTAATTATTAAAAATAATTAATTAATTTTTTTGTTCAATTTAAAAAAGGATTTCTTTGATTCTTCGACCATTTTGCTTCCCATGTGAGTGATTCCATTGATGAATATCTAATATATGTTTATAAATATTTCTTATTCATAAATTTGAAGAAAATAAAATGTTGTAACTGTGAGCATTTCATAAAAATGTTTAAAAATCATTCTAGTCATACAAAAAAAAAGTTTTAAAAATTATCTCAAATACTGTAGCCAAATACGTTTATTTCATTCAAATAATTATTTCATTCAATAAATTAATCGAATCCTCTTTTTAAACACTATTTTTGACAGTTTCCTTTTTAAGTATTAACAGTGCATTTGCTCTCTCTCTATAACTGATGTACGAACAAAAAAAATTAATTCAGCTTCAATAAATTTAAATTAATATCCTATTACCTTTCAGAATGAATAACCATATAGGTATAAAATGTTTCAGCTTTGATTTTCTTGACTTTTTTTAAAATGAAGTTACACAGAATTCAGCCAAAGAAAACATTTCATAAGAAAAAATATATTTTTTCTCATAATCTTATGTCCAACTAAACTGATTTTTATACAACTGTTTGCAATAGCTGAAACAAAATTTAAATTTTTATATACATATTGCAATTTAACAAAAAAAAAGAGCTTAAAAACACTCTATTAAATGACTCTTTAGAATTTGCCGCCCACAGTTAAAAAGTTATTTTTGTGAGTTTGATTTTAACGGTAATACAGATGCACCTTTTCTGGTTTCTTTTAAATTTCATTCTCAGTTTTCCAAGAGCTTTGAGATTTCTAATTTTTCAAGAGCAACTAGAAACAAAAAGGTTTTAAGGATTTCAAAAGAGAAAACATACCTAATATCCGTATTAAGGTTGAAAGCATTTGCAATTGCATTAGCTAAGCATTAAATCCAATTATTTACAAGGGAAAAATGTCTTGTAAATTGGATAAGTCTTTTTTTACTAAAATTTGGGAAAGCATAATGGTAACCACTATTGACAAAGTTCCAGAAAAACATAACATTAAGTTTTTTAAAAAAAATCTGCATAATAGGCCCATTGTGGTTAATTAAACAGACCCTTAATGTTGTTTTCAGTTACATCTAAATGTAAGTATTTTTGTTGGAAAAAGGCGTTGCAATGAAAGAGATCAAGCAATGTTATTTATTTGACTTAACTATTGAAAAAGCTTTTTCAGTTTTCGCGTTTGAACCAATTTTTTCCTTTTTTAATCCCTTGATAGTATATTTCAATCAGACTTGTCTCTAATTTTCAAAAAAAGTTCTAATCTCTATTTGGGTATCCCATTTTGTAGTGAATAAGGTATATGTGCATTGCCCTCCCTCTTTCTCTCATTCCTCAAAAAAAATAAGGAAATTTCATTTACAAAGAAAGTTGGAAAAAGTAAATGTTCTTTAAAATCCTAAGTACATGTTCTAATAATACTTTTCATTTTGCTTAGAAGAACTTAAACAAAAGGAAAAGTAATAATTAGCACTAAACTTCTTATTTTACCTCTGACTTGCATTTAAAAATTTTAATGTATAGCCTTACATAAAATTCGTTTAATGTAAATTCATTTTATTGTTTCTCTAGGTAAAAGCAGTCACAGAAAAAGTGTGTGTACTAGTTATTTTATTTTCTTAAATCTGTAGTCTGAAATCGAAACTCTACACTTTTTGAGAGCAATTATTTCTCTTATCATTTAATCGCTGAACAGTTTGGTCTGTATCTCATACGAGTAACGCTTTTCGTACGCAGCGTGATTTGCCCGTACGTAGTGGGGGCATCACATTTTCAAATCTCCCGTTTCTGATTATTAAGTGTAATTTGTTCTAGGTTATTTTTTGTTTCACAGATAGCATTACTGATACGTAGAATAAACTTTCTGATTGTTTTTTTTTACTTTGATTGTTTTGGTTGGGTGTTGTAAATTATAGTCCATTAAAGTTTCGTTCATGTCATCTTTGAAGAAAATTATTATACTTTTATTAGCTTAATATTAAAAATTATTAATTGAACTTTCAAGTTTTATTTTATATAGTTTACACTCATAAATTTTGGTGTGAACTGAAAACGGAGAATTCTGACAATAGTAGCAGCTATAACACCTTTCCCTCATTATTTAAATCTGCATAACAAAGATGAATTAAATAGTCAATAAAATTTTAAAATTCCCTTTGAAGAGGCATCACAAAAAGGACCAAAATACAGTTTATTAGGTTTCTTCACAAATTATGCGAGATTGCTCTCCCTAAAATAACTCTCAACGCTCCTGAATCCTAACTTAGAATCAAACAATAAAATTCTAGCTTACCAATTGACTTGCTTCGAGAGTGAAACACTTCTCGAATATAGCTGACTCAACTACTATTACCACTTACTCTAGGCAGGAACAGCTTATAAACAATTTTAAATACAAAAGCTCATCCCCAGAAATTCATTCCTACTCCAGAAGTTCCTGATGCTCCTTATCTTCATCTAATTCGCCGAATCATTCACCGAAAGGAGATGGAATTTTACGCTATTTAAATTACCAAAAAGTTTCAAGTTTTGTGAAAAAAAATCACGAATATCCCCAATGTCACATATGGATCGGGGAAGTTCCGATCATAGAGACAATGAATATTTCAATAATAAGTTCATATTAGCCTGTGTGAAAAAAAGTCAATATTTAAGGGGTATTTATTTATAATACACTTAAGAAATGGAAGTTACTTTATTAATGGAAACTAAGCTCTTATTAATTTTTATCTACTTGTAATTATTATTAATATGAAGGGTATAGTTAAGGTTTGATTATTACAAAGAAATAACTAAGTTATCTGAATAGAATTTGCTCTGAATATTAATTAATTTTTATGTAAATAATGCTCTAAATTACAGCTATTAGTGTTGATTTGTTTGGTTTCAGAAAGCCATAGATATAAGTAACCCACACTATCTTTGAATTTTAATTATACTTAATCTTGTAAAGTTTTAATTATTAATATAATAATCAAGATAGAAACTTAATTTTTATTTATTATCCATAAATCTTATATAAGAAGTCACCATCCTGTATTATATATTTCTTCCAATGTTTCTTGACCTTCCGAAGGCAGTCATTTTAGAAATCGGCGGAACGTGAACTTAGTCTTCTCCATACTATGGGTTACTTCAATCTACGGTTTCCTGAAACCAAACTAATCAAAATTAATAGCTGTAATTTACAGCATTATGTACATAACCTTCAGTTAATATGCGGAGTAAATTTTATTCAGATATCTCTCGGATATTTCACAGTAATAAGCAAACCTTAACAATAACTCTACGTATAAGAAGATCAAACATAAATTTAAAACAATTCATGAAAATTTACAGTGCTTCATGCACGTTACCATTTATTATGAACACTAAAATAACAGTTGCAATATAGAAAAATTTTACAATTTTGAAATTTTGAAAAGCGTTTTTACAACACTTGCAGCCTTTTTCACTATATTATTAAAGCTCTTTTAAATTCTATTTTCCGTTAAATTGAGGAAACAGTGATGTGCGAGTCATTTAATAACTGGTTGCAAGAAAATACTATTAGAAATATTTACAATTAATTAATTTTTATCAATGAGCCCGAATTGAAGCTTTGTGTTCAGCAATGAAGCGACCATCAGAAGTTACAACGTTAAAAATATTTATTCTAGAAAGAAAAATATTCTTACATCATTTACGTCAAGAAAAAGAAGAAGAAAAAATTAAAAGAGGGAACGTCGCTGTCAAAGACATCCCGCACAAAGTCTCATTACGCAATTTTTTCTCTTCTAATTTTTTTTTAAGTTTGAAGTAAAGTATCTATTATGTTTCTTTCGTTTATTCCATAGTTATTTTATGCTTCTACCAATATTATACTGCTGGTTGTTACGAACGGTTCATGAGAAACAGCCATAAAGCATTCTAACTCGAACTGTTGTTGTGATGAAGCTTTTTTATGGCTTAGAAAGGTTTAAATGCGATCGTAAATTTACATCATACTTACAGCTTATATAAACAAAAAGGTAGCTGATGACAAGAATAACTACGGTAATGTCGAATCGGAAGAATCCGTAAAAACTCCGAGATGTTGGCTCATAAACTCAGCATCAACAAACAAAGAAAAATGTTAATTATCGTTTATATAAAAAAGGAGGAAGTTCAACCACAAATTAAAGCTATTCCATTTTTAATGCCCCATAATATCAAGTCTTATCTTATGATTATCAGTTTATATGAAGCACTTGCCTCAAGATCCTATAAAATTAATTTTTCATCAGTCGCAAAACCCTACATGTTAAATAAGACCTCCAATAATATATCATTCTGTTGTAACTTGCATAATAATCTTGGATTAAAATCAATGACTAATAAATATTAATATTTCGATAAGCAATTCAACATGTTAATGTACAGATAAATTTGAACTCATAAACAAATGTTTTGTTCTTTGAAAATAGAAATATTTTAATTTAAATGCCGCATTCACTCATTGAAAATGGAAATATCTTTTTTTTTTATTCATAATGTAATTTCTAGTAAATTAAAACAAACTCATCTTTTAAAATAAAGCAGTTCTTTAACATATATATATATATATATATATATATATATATATAAATGATACAAATTCATTTTCTTCATTCTTATAAATTGAAGAATTTAGCAGGTGTTTATCGCAATTCTACAGCGTGACATGCATAAACGATTCAGCATGCTATAGACATACTTTTAGACTCAAGCAACTGATTTTTAAACACATTAAGAAATCATTTTACTCCATTTGCATGCTAAAAGAGAGTTAATGAAAAGGTATTTTTAAAAAAATTATAAGATTAAAGAAAAATATTTATCCCAGAAATACTTCAAGATTCCTTATTCTTTACTTCACTAGAAACATCATACAATATTTGTTCTATACGGGAGGTATATATAATATCCAATTGTTGTTGAGTTTTCATTAGCAAATAATAAGTAACATACTACCATGCGTATGTAAGCATAGCAAGTAAATATAAAATAAAAATTTGATTTTTTTTAATTCTGCTAAATGAGAAAAATCCATTATTTCCTGTACTTTTACACACAAAGATATATATATATATATATATATATATATATATATATATATAACGAATTTTTTATGAAAACTCTAAAAAAAGCAATGAAATATAACAAAATTTGGTAGAAGCAATTACACTAGTTTCAAAAATTGAGCAAAGTTTCGGTTAAGGAAAAATTATGAGTCTCAGACAGAGTTTTTTATATTACGGATGTCACATGAGGAAATAATTGACTTTATATTGAAAAGCGTAAAGGAATCCTTAAAAGCATACAGATTGAATCTAATAATGCTTCATAACCGATGAATGTAGAGAAAATTAGCCGAACTGCAAGTGAGAGTGCTGGAAATACCAAACATATTGGAGCATTTATTGTTAGAATGAATGACAAGGCATTTTTGTTCAGTCAAGCGAAAAATCAAGCTCTGGAATTCAACTTGGTTTAATCGTCAGCTTAACATTGTGGAAAATAAACTATTTCGGATATACGAACGTTCTATTCAAATATGCAGAGAAATTGCATTCCCATAGGAGATATAATTTCAGAACAATAAATTAATATTACACCGAGATCAAAATTGAAAATTCTAGTATATATTTTAAAAAGGAAAAAATAGAGTATATATATATAAATATGATTCTTAATTAAAGTAATTTACATGGAACATTTCAATGCTAGTATTGAAAGACCTATATATATATATATATATATATATATATATATATATATATATATAT
>BMAW01098341.1:166230-188483 GCA_019974015.1 Nephila pilipes | reverse complement strand
AGCTTCCAATTTTAATGTGAAGATGGCAACACTTATCAATAAAAGCAAAGAGATGTAGTTGTGCATCTTTTGACAAATACTCTCCAAAGTTTTAGCCATTTTGGACGCTCAGTTGTTGTTTGACAAATGTTTGAGTGTTTTTGTGAAAATGGAAAAAATAGAGTATCGTCATATTGTCATTAAATATTTGTTTTTGAAAGGCAATGCATCTACGCAAATCAAGATAAGTTGAACGCTATGTACTGCATCATCATTTACCACCGTGAAATTTTGAGCAGCTGAATTTAAACATGACCGTTCCAACTTGGGAGACGATGAACATTCGAGACGTCTAAAAACTGTAGCCACTGACGATTACATAGCTGAAGTTAACCGAATGGTGCTAGACGACCGTCGAATTAAAGTGAGAGAGATAACAGAGGCTATGAATATGCCCAAACAACGTTTTTGTCACATAATTTAGTGAATCAAGATTGAAGTATGAGAAAGATGTCCATGCGTTGGGTGCCACTTTTGCTCACGTTAAACCAAAAATATGTTCGAATGAACATTTCTAAAGCTCTGTTAGCACAGTTTAGGCGCAATAAATCAGAGTTTTGGCTCCAATTAATTAGTGTAGATGAAACTTGGATCCATCATTATATCCCCGGAACAAAAATACAGTCAAAACAATGAACTACGAAGAGAAATCGGCTCCAAAAAATAGTTTTATCGGCTGGGAAAGGGATGGTGACTGTCTTTTGGGATAATCATGGAGTTAACTTAATTGATTATCTTCAAACAGGAAAACCCATTACAGGAACATACTGCGCATAATTACTTGACAAGCTGAAGGTAGAAATAGCGGAAAAAACAGTCATATTTGCAGAAGAAAAAAAAATCTGTTTCATCAAGATAATGCGCAGTCTCACACCACAGCGGTTGTCATGGTGAAAGTTCACGAAGTACGATTTGAACTGCTTGACCACCCTCCTTACCACCAGATCTAGCCCCAAGCAACTGCTCTTTGTCACCTAATCTAATAATTGCGCTAAGAGATTTTCGTCAAATGAGAAGGCCATCACCTTCTTAAACAATTATTTTGAAGAGAAAGGCGTCGAGTAATATTTGGATTGGTTAAAGAGATGAGAGCATCGCTGGGACAAGTGTGTAGACTTACAAGGAGACTATAAAGAAAAATAAAAATAAATTTGAGGAAAAAATATCTTGTACCTTTCTTAGGTCAGAAACTTTTCAGAAAACCCTTATATATATATATATATATATATATATATATATATACTGAAAATTTATGAAAGAATAATTTAAAAAGACAAAAAACGAGAAAGAAATGTAGTAATTAAAGAAAAATAAATGAAAATATGGAACCCAGCAAGTCAAAAAGCAATATCGGGCTGAGGACCGATTAAGCGGGGTTAAACTAGTTCAATGGTACCAACCTTCCCCCTTTGCGACTTGGTAGGCAGAATTAGGAAATCCAAATTGCAAAAGAGTTCATGATTAAAAGATGCAAACAAATTCAGCGATAAAATCTACAAAAATAAAATCTATAATTCCTGGTAGGCTGAATTGGGAAATCCAAATTACAAAAGAGTTCAATGATTAAAAAAATGCAAAAAAGTTTTAACGATAAAATTTACAAAATAAAAACTATCATTCTAAAAGTTATCAACAGATCAAAATATAAAAATTACTTACAAAATTCAAAGAAATGAAGATTCAAATATGTGAGTAGTAAGACGGAATTTTCTTTAAGCTTCAAGATGTATATCACATACTCAAAATGAAAAAATATAACACATCATCACCATATAAATTGAAAAAAGATTTAAATCATTGTTTGATTGGTAATAAAATGTAAAAGGATGCAAACAATTGGTTGGTAATAAGTTGTATGGTAAAGGAGTATAGCGGTCCAGAGAGTGAGTAAAAATGTAAGCTGTGTAAATGTAAATAAATAGATTCTTCACGGCTAGACCACTAACAAGCCGACTTTGTGGACCTATTGTTGTGTGGTGGATTTGAAATTGGATCACGATTCGCAAAGATGTTTAATATATTTGTGATGTATATAAGTATTTAAGAAATTTATTGGATAATCATGATTCAAACAGTTGTTGAAGAATTTTTTAATGTTATTAAATTTGTCTATTTTATGTGTGGTTAATTTGTTATTACGTAATAAAAAGCCCAATAAAATATTCCTATAAATGGATCTGTGTAGATTACTGTTCCAAAAAGGTATTTTAATTACATGGAACTTGAATCTCTCTCTTTTATCAAAAATATTACTAATAAGTCTATTGTCAACTATTTGCAGGTATATGTATATGTATATATACTCTCCTATATATACTCTCTATACTCTATATACTGATTAAATAATTATTGTTAGTGATCACAAAATTAATGGTGTGAATTGTAGAAATCGTGAGCAGAATGTATTATCACGCATTAAAAAAACCAATTTGCTTTAATCAGTTGGCACACGTAAGGCACGGATTCGGCTAGACAGTTTGCTTCTTCGACGTAATTTGAAATTCAAGAGTTCTGTGATAAATAAAGATTTTTATATTTTACAGGATTACACATCTCCGTAAGCATTTTGAAAAATAACTTTGATTTAACTAGGTTAAATAGACTTCTGTAAAATGTGATTATGCTTTTATATTGCATAACACCCACAGCACAACTTCAAGGTGAACTTTTATGATATTCATTAAGGTGAAATATTTAATAATAACACATGTCAACAGGATTTTATATATATTTTATAACAGAACGGAAACTGTATTGCAATTTTAAAGGTACAATTTCGGGTCCGTGCTGTCATAGTCATTACTCAAGTGAAAAGATTCTCACAGAAAGTAGAACTATAAGTATATGTGCAAAGCACAAAGATATTTATATATATATATATATATATATATATATATATATATATATGGGGGGGGGTATTTTAATAAATACTGCATTTGAGAAAGCAAAATGTTAATTAAACGTAGTGTGTGTATATTGTATCTCATTTCCTTATTAGTTTTTATAATATATATATATATATATATATATATCTGATTTATCTTGTTTAATAATTTTCAAATATAAATTTGCATACTTCGAAAGAGTGGTATATTTAGGGCGTAATATTACTGGCATATACGGTGGTTTTTATACTTGTGATTATACATTATTTTCAAAATCTGATATTTTTGGGAAACAATGCTTGAATAATGTTACAACTACTAAGACATAAAATCAATTTACTTGGTCAGCGACCTATATCAGAAGCTGATAGTATCATTAGAACAAAAGCCGAGCATTATTATTATTTTACGGGTTCAGAAACCTCTATAAAGTAGCATTTTAGTATACATTTTTCAGATTATGAGCTTATTGTTCTATAGTAATAGTTAGGCTTGCATATTCAATCAGTCTCAAGTATTGAGAATTCAAGTAATAATCTCTCTGTTCCAAATACTGAACTATTCTGCAATAAAAATGTCTCCATTTTTTTCCTTTGGTGATTCTTTCAGTTTCAAGTGAAACTAGCATGGAAATTTTAAAATGGAAAGAAATTAAATTGAAGTCATTTAGCTTAAAAACAACGAATGACATCCTTGATGAAATTTATTCTAATACTTCTTTGGTCAGTTTTCATATGATACTTTAATTACTTTGAGAGAGAAATATAACTTAAATAAATGCAATGGAATTTGTTATAGCAATATTTTAGAACCAGATAGATACAACGAATATATTTGAAAGGTTGAAGAGAAAAACTTTTAAAATAATTCAAAAACTTTTATTTTTTGCTCACGACGCTAAAGCACAAAACTTATAGGAAAGGTTCTAAACTCTTAGCATTTTGCATCCAAAGCTTTTTATAACTACCAAAATCAAATTGTCCGTCCAAAGAATTCTTGGAGTTAAAATATCTTTTTACACACAACATTTTTATGTAATATAAGATCCAACTTTTTATATTACATATTTTATACACATACTTCACTTATTGTGTATTTATTATTATCTATTTTATTTTACGTAATTTATTTGCATATTTTTGAATTGTAGATTTTTTAGCTTTGTTTTCTCCTACATTTTAGGTGGCGCATCATGCAGGATGAGCAAAGTTCCCGTACCTCCTTATCAGAATTCTTTATCTCCCTTAGCACTTTCCTTTCTTTCTCTCTAGAATTAAAAATTATGTAATTCATTACAATTGTTTAAATTCATTTAAAATTGTTATGATGTGTTTAAAGGTTCTTTTGTTCGTGTATAGTACACTGAAGGGGAAAAAGCGTACTCTTGCACATACATTTAAGTAACTAATGTTGAACTATTGACATACTATGAAAATATGGTTTTCCTGGTTCCAAGACCTTAATATTTCTTTTGAATGTAAAAAAGAGGCTATTCAAGCCATCTGTTGCTTTGTTTTGCATTAATGTCGTATTATAGAAACAATCGAATTCATGATTTCGAGCTATTGTCACACGGAGAGAACAGCATTAGAGATTATTATAACATAGATTATGTACTTATTATTTTGTATAAAACGATATCATATGATAATGTTTATTGATTGATTATTAACATCGCACTTAGAAACAACACGAGGTAACTAGCGACGGACTTCGTGTTTACTGCCTTCTACAATTCAATTGTATTAATTAAATAACTCTTTTCACAAATATATAACACTTTTTCTGATAACTGATTTTTATTTAGGATCATTCAAATATAATATTGTGAAGAACTTAAAATAATATCGCTTTAAGATGGAAAAGATGAAAGCAAAAGGGAACATTTAAAAAGTAAATATGCTTTTAAAAATTAAATACAAAGAAACATCCATACTTTAAAAGAATCTTTTTTGCTACTATAAAGTATTACTTTTTGATTCAAGTCTGATAATGAGAGCAGTCTTCAAGCGAAGCAGTTTTTCTTTTTATCCTTTTCCTGATAACTTCCAGTTCTTTGTCTTGTCTCGAAAGCGAAGACGAAAAAAGGATTCCACGGTAAGTGAATAAGTACACATGGCTGTGGTCAATACTTAGGGTCATAAGATGAAGGCCGGGACATTTGACACGTGGTCAATATCAAGAACCTTCGTAGGTAATTGAAAAGAAAATATTTCCGAAGGCATTATATATATATATATATATATATATATATATTAGTTCTCATAATTTTATTTTAATTCTGTCTTTTTAGGTCATAATTTATTTGTGTGTATGATTTTGTATAATTTAAAATTATTTCTAATTAAAACATTAATAATTGCGTAAATGCATATATATATATATATATTCGCCTTCTTTGGAACAGATTCACCTAGAACAAAACATTTTTTATAGTTGCTTTGTTTCTGATGTATTACGATGAATCGAGGTGTCATCGATTATGACAACTTGGTACAAAATGACGACGCGGCAGCAGTGCAATTTTTATTTTACCTTTTAAATTAAAGTTAATTTATCAATTAAAGTTAACTAAAGACTAAATTAAAGACTAAATTAAAGTTAATTTATGAATTGAATCAAATTCGTTCGAGCGCCCTTTAACAAATAGCAGCATACAATAGTAATACTAACTTGCCTTAATAATGTCCTCAGTTACCCAAAACTTTTATTTTAACACAGTCGCGCGCCCTCGCACGCATGTGTGTATGCAGCTGTTAGGTTCAATTACATTATTCGAAAAGTTACAGAATGGTCTATAGTCAAAATGAAACACGTGTTTTGTACCCCTGTCAAATGTCTTAAATAATGCTAAAACTAGTTTTGATTTTTCATATCTTCCTATCACACTAGGGAGATTTTTGAGATCCATTACGATATACTACAATTTGGTAATACTCATTATTCTATGCAATGGTCTTCGGTGAAACTAGGGCTCGAGCTTCGCTGGTAATGGTCGCACTAACCACCGAATCACTGTTTATAAAAATTTGTAGCCTAAGAAACATGGTGATCTAGTTAAATATATATTTTAATGATAATGTATACTTAAAAAAATCTATTGATTTTAAAGTTTGAAGCATATGTATGTAAATTTTATTTTAAATGAGTATGTAATCTGTATTGGTTCATATGAGTCACAGAGTTTTACTGTCAGAGAATATATAAATTCTTAAAGCTTAGAGTAGAGGATTGATTTTAAATGAAGAACATCAATAACAAATGCCTTTCAGATAACTTTAATTGAATAAAGCATTAGTGATGTTCATTAATCACAATTTGACAGTAATAAAAATATGAATATTAAATCATCAAAAGTGTCGGAATCCCATGTTATAACATGATTAGAGGGAAGATGCTTTTTTCCGTAACAACTGCGATTATTAAGACATTAATATCAAAATTTATGTTGATTTTTATTGATAAATTAATCATTTTCTATTTTAGAGATAAAAAATAAAATGCAGACAAATTGAAATATAAATATGATTATTAAACTGCAGTGTACATATCAAGGAATTAAGTACTCACCTTTCAAGGATTTACGAGTAATTTACTCAGAATCGAAAATCAAATTAAAGGGACTTGAGTTTCATGCAATTGTAAATCAATAGTGTCAGTTACGGCAGAAGAATTTATCTTAGAAAACTAAATAAGTCAAAGAATAAAATTTCCTTCATCTAAAAATTACGTGTATTTCTGTATCAAATTATATAATTAAACTATTTTCGATCGAAATATAGGTGGTATAATAAACAAATAATCTTCTTTGATTATGGTGATCTTTAAAGGTAGCTTTCCAAACCTGACTTGAAAAATATGTTTCCTTATATTTTGAAAAAATATACTTAAATGGGCATATTTGGAGGTTTTAGCCAATTTGATATCTATATAATTATAAAAATGCAAGATAAATAAATTAAATGAAAGAACGGGGTAAAATATATTGAACTAACTAAAACATTATGCAATGCATAATATTTATAAAACTAATCTTAATGTCAATATTTGTGATATCGGTGTATTGTATTTTACTCTATCTAGGTATTGATTTCATATCTGATAGGTAACCAGAGTACCTGTTCCTGGACATGACATTTCAATTAATATTGCTCTTTGAATTTGTTCCATTTCTTCAAAAATAAAATTAAATAGGAACGAAAGAAATAATTTGTTATTCAACTCCTTTTCAAATTTATTTCATATTTATTAGTAATACAATAAAGCTTATTTCTCAATATTTTCAATAAAATGAATTTTAATAACTTGGTTAATCTTTATTTTTATGCTAAGTCAAACAATATTGAGTTACGTTCCATTTACGAAATGATTAACAGCTTAGAGAGGTCGAACAATAAGTAAACATAAAGTCAAAGCTTCAAAATACTAAAGTAAAACAAAGATTTTTTCTCTTTGCTCTTTTTTTATGAATGCTTTGAAACGCAAAGAAAAATAAGAGCATAAAATAGCCACTCAAATTAAAATGAAGTGAAATAAGTAACAGGCATACAGATGAAATACTGGAAGTTTTTCTTTAAAATGAATTCGAGTACAACAACTTAGATGGATAACCTCATTAATGTAAAAAATCAAAGAACTTCAGAAGATGGACTGATATTTAAACATTTAGTTGATATATATAAATAAATCATTTAAGTGACTTCCGAAAATGTATTCCTGTTTAATGTTATTACAATTGATTTTAAAAATGTTTATTTTAAAAAGAAAGTTATTATTAATTCATGTATTCTGTCATTAGTGTTAAAATAAAAAAAATACGTATGCATGCATTTTATAATATTATTCAAACAGCTTTTCTAAAACAAATATTACTCAAAAGCAACTGGAATACTATATGAATATTTTATTCGCAAATGTCATATCATACTTTTTGTCTGTATGGTAAAGTAGCGATACTGAAATTTCATGTACGAGTATAATTGCACAAAAATGTTGAAAAACGTAAGCAAACTGATGCTTATTTTTCATCCCTTTTAAACGAAAACAAAATGTAAAAAGAATTTTAGCACGAAAATGCTCATTTTTCTCGAAGATTTTCCCCGTCTCGTACATCCGTGCTATTTATTTCAACAAAATGAAAATCTTATGCATCTAAAGCTTGATTTACTCCAGCGCACTCAAAAGAGTCCATTTACCATACGCCACAAAGTCCCCAAAGATTCACTCCTAACATCAAAAACATCCCTTCATCTTTCCCCCCTTCAGGAAATATATTGCTGGCAAGGGATACTTTAAGAAATTGTTTCTGAAATTCATAAATCCAGTACCTTATACATAATTTTGAATTAGTTGTAGAGAGCTATTGTTACCCATGATTACATTCACGGTTCGAGACATTTTTCTAAGCATTCTAAGCGCATTATGAGTACTTTTAACGTAAGCAATTTTTCTTACCTCCATCGTGAACACACGGCAGAGGGCTATTAAATTTAACGAGAAATCTCAAGCATAACTGTTTTTAAATTTCATTTAGGTAATATGAAACTTATGAAAAAATAACTGAAATGTAATATGTGACTAGTCTAAATTGGTATTTTAAATTTTTTATGGAAAAGTATAGAAAATTGTTAGTGTGTGACACCCAAAATAGTTTTTTTTTCTTCTAAATTTGTCTTCTTTGACTTATCCAACCATTTTTTTACGTTATATCTTAGACAGCTTAAAATAACTTCCTTATTGAGAAAATAGTTTCTTATAAATATTTATTACATGTAATGTAACAGAAATAGAATATTTATTCCCTAAAAACCAAAAGTTACCGTATTTCAGAATATAAGCAACCTGTACAGGCTTAGTAAATTATAAAATTTACATAACAATAGATTAGAAAATAATTTTAAAAAGAGTTATAAAATATATATTATAATAGTTTAAAATATATTATCAGCAAATACAGTTTAAAATCAAGTGAACAAACCAGCAGAGGTTAATTTAAAAATTATTAGACTATATAAAGGTATTGTTTTAAAACAATGGCTGTATTCGACTTGTAAAAATTATTAGGTATTATATTAAGAAAGATGCGACAATTAAAAATGATTACTTCTGGATATATTCTAGTATGTTTTATTTTTAACATAATTATTCACATTTCGTATTGCCCTTAGTAAAAATATTGAATTTACGTATCATCGCAATCAATAACTAAAAAATTACAAAATATTTTCGCAATAAAATTCTCGAGAGATTATATTCTTTCGAGATTATGTTTCGTTTTTTGATCAGAAAACAAGTTTTTTTTTTTAATTATGATTCCACAAATTACAGTTTTTAAACATATTTGATGGCCATTTATTGTGTGTTTTCTTTTCCTATGTGGGAAAGAGAAAATTAGAACTCTCCACATTAATAAATTATTATACGTCATGATTTCATGAATGAAAAAAAGGAAGAGTTAGGCCGTCACAATTAATATAACAGAAAATTCAATTTATCTATAATGTGTTTAAAAAATTAGTGTCTAACTCATTTAAATAGCTAACGAAAATTTAAATGGGTTATATATTTAAAAAAAAATCTTGGATTATGCTTCTATGAATCAAACGACATAAAGCACTTCTAACATCTCTCACTCTGTTTACCAAGATTAGACCAATCTGCTTACCTTAATCCATGCCATACTACGAGTAAATAGAATAAAGAATAATATGAATAAAATTTCTGTTGTCAACATCAGCTTAATACGCATGTGATTGCATCAATTCCTTAATTGTCTCTCATTATATAAAAAGCATCCAAGTAACGCTCATCACAAAAAAAAAAAAAAACTATAACTAATGGTCTCATATTTCTCGAAAAAAAAACATATAATTTAAAACTATAAATCCTCTAAGAAAGATGTCAAAAACACATCAATGCAAAATTACGAAAAACAGCTATATTTATAATTTTGCAGACAAAAAGTGTTATTCTTAGAAATCTAACATTCAGTAACCGATATCATAACTTCCAGTAATTTTAAAAATAAGATTTCACTTACATTCGTATTTCAATCTAGTTGAATATAAAAGGGGGGGAGAGAGAGAGAAGCAACAATCTAAAAAACTTATGAAGCATTTTTGGTAATTACCTTATAAAAATCAAATTAAAAAAATGCTTTTCCCCCTTAATTTCTAACAATAATTTAATCGAAACTCAATTCTTAAAATGTTCCCTTTACTATCTTAGAATACAAGAATCTTGGATTATAGTACAAAAATATTGGTATTACAATGCGTTACATGTAATCGAAAAAACACGAAAACAATAATAAAATTGCATGCTTTAATCTTAGCATTTAATTAAACGATATTTTAATCATGAAAAATAATTATTTCTGTAATTGATAATTCTTTATTTTAAACTTTCTATAGAACAGAATAAAACTTAAACATATTTTTTAATTATGAAGATAATTAAAAAACATTTTCCATAAGATTTAATGAAGTTTATATATTCAAATTATCTTTTTTCTCTTCTTTATATATAATAAGCACATATAAATACATTTATGAACTTGCGAAGCATTATTTCAATAATTAGTCTTGTTATACTAAATTTATAATATTATTCAGACTATCTATTTTTATGGTTAGCCTTTAAATTTAGATTTTCAGTACACAATTTTAGATTTCCATTTCTCTTGTCCTCAAGAAAATATTTACATCTTAAACTTCATAAAGCAAAATTATTTCAGTTATGAATTCCTCCATGTTTCTGTATCGCATGTGAACAAAACTCAAATTTAGATAGAATAATTCTAAGATGAGATTCCTACATCTTTTGATGAATGTAACTGTATATGTTCATACTTGCCTGCTTATATTTGAAAAGTATAGCTTCCTTTACCGTATTATAATATTGAATAAATATCCAAACTGGATATAATTCATGAATTTTCTGAAATCTTTTTTCCCCATTTTGCCTTCCCTATCTTAACATTCAATAATCTTTTTCAAAATGTGTCTCATCATAAGGTGGTTAACTTCAAAAATATTTATCACCATGCCACATGAAATATGTACAAATGCATAGAATGGCCGGATGGGTTGAAACAATTTTTTCAAAACAAAATTCCATCCTTATCTACTCATATTTAACTTTTTTGAATTATAAGGAAAATTGTATTTCCTTTAGATGATTGGTATAAATTTGGAGTGTTAATAAATTTGAAAATACACATTTTATAAGTATAACCGATAAGTGTGTAAAAAATGTTGCCAGTTTGAACGTTTTCGATGAAACACAAATTTAATATACAAAACTAAAATTTAACCATCATATTTTTCCTCTTCAATTTTTTTCTGCTTCAAAAAAGATACTTATAAAGTTATTTAGCACATAATTCTTTTTTTTTTAAGTTTTAAAGTTATTTAAAAGCAAAAACTTTTGCTTTCTTTATAACGTATTGCATTGTTAGATAAAAATAAACGATGTAAAAAAAAGTTCCCAGCATAATCATGCAAATCAAAAAGAAGATAAATAATCAGCATTTGAATAAGCGAAATTGTTGTTTATATTCTATATTACCATAACCTTTTTAATAATGGAAATTAAATACTTATTATGATTTAATATATTTTCTGATGTATATTCTATGTACTCGAACAATTTTCTTTGATTTTTTAATTATTGGGGGGGGGAACATTGTTAGATATATGTACTTTAATTTCCCCCATTTTCTAAAATTCTTATCAAAATTATACACTTGTGAGATTTTCAAAATGTACACTTATTTCGTAAAAAAAGTAATGAATTGTAAATTTTCTTAACAAAATGGTAAAAAATCATCTTTATCTTACCAATTATTGCTTTATTAGGCTAAAAGCGGCAATTAGAAAAATAAGTCTTGATTTCTGAATGATCAGGATTACTTTGATTTTTTTATATCATTGAAAAACAGAATCAGAAATGCGGCATATATATTTCTAAACAATTTTTACATGATATACTAATATCGTGTATTTAAACCTAAAATTCTTTTAAGAAATTTCATTTAGAGATGTAAGATATATTTAATGTGTATAAAGGCAAGGTAATAAATGGCAATATTTGGAAATCTGTACAGAATATGTTTTTTCATGAAAATCGGATTCCGCACACATGATAAGCCAAAAATGTAACACTTACTACAATGCAAAACGCTTGCAAAATGAACTCTTTTGAAGAAAAAATAAACTTCTGGTAGCAAATTCATTCCAAAAAGACCAAATATCAATTATTTTATCATTAAAAAAAGTTTTCTTCTTACGGTCAAACTAAAACTCATTTGTTCTTAGGTCAACCTGCTCCAAATACGGCCATGACCTTCAAACAACGTCGGCAACTTGATTACGTCGTTGTAAAGGAAAGTAACATTCTCATATGCGTGTTTCGTTTGATATAGACATACCAGACAGCAGTTTATTTTTCCTTCAAAATTAA
The DNA here is from genome assembly GCA_019974015.1 of Nephila pilipes. Taxonomy (NCBI): domain Eukaryota; kingdom Metazoa; phylum Arthropoda; class Arachnida; order Araneae; family Nephilidae; genus Nephila; species Nephila pilipes. Next base: position 176,097 of record BMAW01098341.1, on the reverse strand, counting down.
TTATATATTTTCCGCTATGGGAAGGAAACCAGTCTAAAAATATTTCAATATATTAAGATTGAGACATATATAGCGAAAACTTTAAAAATTAAATTAGAAATATTAAAATGACCTACAAAACAAACAAAATACTGTCCCAGTGTGTTTTCTCCCAAGAGGACCTATAATGTCAAAGACATCACGAAATCGGGAGTATGAGATACGCATTATTCAGTTCAAAAATGCAAATTTATATTTGTCTAGGTAACAAAAAAGCGACATTGATCATACAACTGTGACCGTTGTAAATCATTCTTCACTTGAAATATTTGTATTTCCCTATAATTGTGTTTAAATTTCCTGAAAATATCTTTTGTATAACCTGAATACTTCATTTGCGTGTCATTGATAAATCCAATTATTTCATAAGTTTTATCCTTGATACGTAATTTGCATAATTTGTTCGATGAAAACAGTAGAGAATGTAATTAAAATTAATGATTGTGCTGAATTCATGAGCGTGCTTAACTGAATTATATGTCGTATTTAAGAAATTTATATCAGAGAAGTTTATGGGCAAAAGGGAGAAATGTATAACTAAGGAGGAAATTTATAAACAAGAGAAGAATTTGTCATCAAGAGAGAAATTTATATTCAAGGAGAAAATCTATAATCAAAAAGTAGAACTGAAAGAAATGGTATAAAAAGAAGAATTCACAGTAACTGTGATAGTTTCAATTTTTATCACTATATTTAAGTTCTTTATGAATCAATTCCTTAAATGTTCTCAAATTATATTTTCGTTAATTCAATAGAAAGGTCTCAAATCATCTAATGTCAAATTATAAAATCTAATGCAACAATATGCAGTAATTAAAATTAAAATGTAGTATTTTAACTTAAAACTATTATTATCAATGCATTTGAATGAATGAAATATAAAAGGTAATGATATAATAAAAAAAATTCTAGCTCAGAGTTATTTTTTAAAGCTATAAAATTTTACATTTATAATAAGGAATTATGGTTGGTCTCTTTGTGTTTAAATCTAATTTTTGAATTATTTTTTAATCTATTTTATTCCGTATTGGTTATCACTTATTTATATAATTATATATAAGATAACAAAAAACTAAATATATATATTTATTTAAAAATTATTAAAAAAATATACTTTTTAAAATAATTTTGCCCTTTCCATCAATTCCACCACACACTCTTACTTAAACGATTGCAGTAATATAAGAGAAATAAAAACTGAAACTTTTTGACCCCCAAAAAAATTTATAATACATCAAATACCTTGCATAAAAATAATAATTCTAATTCACATTTCTATCAGTCAATAATTGATAAATAAATTGATAGTATAAAATCATAAATCAACTTATAACATTAAGTTAAATATTAATAAATAATCTAAAATATGATACTAAACGCCCAAGAGGTGCATAAGAGAAATAGAAGTAGCTTTAATCTTACAAAAAAGTGAGTAACTTACTAGAAGTCTGAAATAGAAACAAAATAATCCCTCGTCCCAAAAATTTTTTAAAAAAATTTAAGATAAAGAATATGATACATGCGAGTGGATTTTAAGATTTCAACTTCAAATTGTAGCTTTTTTTCCTCAGCATACAAAGTACGTTCCCTAAAAGATACCAGACTTACACAAAAGGGTTAAACATCAAGGGAAATTTTGATTTGACGACTCCCGTCGCTTAGATCCCATAATAAACTCCCAAAGATCGAGAACCTGTGATCAATCCCGAAGAAAAGAACTAAGGATTATCATTTGCGAAGAAGTTAATCCTCTCACGCATTCAACAGATTCTTCTCAAGAACCATAAAACCATAGATTCTTATAATAGAATGACTTGTGTAATTGGATAACAAATTTGATATGCGTCAAAAGACCAATCAGGATGAATTTATGTGTTAAACTTAATATAACTTTTAATTTATTTGCTTAAGAGATGCGCCATATCCAAAAAAAACGGAAACGTTTTCCTGCCAAACTTAGCTGTATCCCTAAGCTAAAAATAGCTAGATTGCTAAATCATATTCTTGAGGTTAGGGTTATTAATCTGTTTTTATTTATACAGAGATAGGTCAGAATATATATTACATGTGTTATATAGCAGGTATTAGCTCCATAAATATATTCCTGTTTTATAAATGGCTTTCCCGAAAAGATTATACTGAATTCTTGAAAAATTAAATCAGTTGCGCCGAATTTAATATTAAAGTTATTGCATGTACTGTTTTAAAATTTAATTCGTGATTTGAATTTTTTCCGATTGAATTCGTGCTGTCCTATGAGCCGAAAACTGTTTAAAAGCTAAACTCTTATTGTTATGCAATTGTAGTTCGAATACTTACTTACATGAAGTTATTTATTCTCCATTTTACTTAATTACAAGGTCTTAAAAATTTTAAAAGATCCTTAACTAGTAATTGCTTCCACTTTATTATTATTCAGTACGTTGGTTGTAATTGCACATATCTAGCTCCTAGCAACACATTAATTCAAATAAAAAACAAACAATTAAAATTTCTATTTCAATCTTATAAATAAGAAACAGAAACATATACAGATAATGATATTTCTAATATACTCATACATTCATGCAATGATTCTTAAAAAATATATAAAAATTTGACAACAGAAGGTAATAAATGCCTTATTAAAACACTGATTTTAATTTTTCTTTTTCTCTACCAAAAGAAAACTAATTTTCTTTACAGTGTACATGAATTTGAATAAAAGGTATTATATCTGTACATTAATTTTATTTTCAAACCATAAACGCAAATACAAAAACATTCATTTTTAAAAGATTGCATATATTTATAGAAAAGACGTTCATAGTACATAAAACTTAAACAAAAACATTCTAAATGCTATAGAATTATTTTAACAATTTAAAATTAACCTTCTAAATTTTTAAAGCCTTTTTTCAAATTTTTTTAAAGATGTTCCTTCTCTTCCATTGCAGTTTTTAGAATTTAGAATAAAGTGATGTAACAAAAATTAAACTATTGAAGCATGTGCAAATACACTATTATCTTTTAATAGAAAAAAAATATTTGCATCATACAGACAGCAAAAAAAAATATTTTTCAATTAAATGTCACCAAAATGTTTTAACTGTGGCAAATAATTATTTTCCGCTGATCATTTGCAAGATATACTAATTAAGAAATTTTTAAGTAAGATTCCTCAAGAGAAGCTTTCCCATAAAACCTAATTATAAATATTTACATAATTTGATTAATTATTATTAATTGATTATTGATAATTAATAATTCTCCTCATGGCTCCTCAACTTATGTGCAAAAATTCACATAGATCGTACACAAATAGTTCTCTAATCAAAAATCATTTGTAGTTCAAAAATTTAGAATTAGAAAATTTGGCAAAAGCAAAATTATAGAACATGGACAGCTACGCAATACTTTTGTTTTTACACAATTTTCCCCCTTTTCTTAATTCAAGGCTAAAATTTAGTGAAGGAAGTTGTTTAATTGTTTTTTAAAATGCTTGCGCTTACAAATTGCGCTTATGTCCGGTTAGTTTTAAAATGCACATTTTCCTCAATACTGATTATTAACATTTCTAGTCGGTTCAAGGATAAAATAAATATTTAAGTTTGATTGCCGGATACTTCTTTTTAAAAAAATTATAAAGATTCCGCACTTGCTAAACTTTACTAATCAACAAATATATATTTATCGTTTTCATGAAAAAATTTTAAAAATAACTCAAACACCTCCGAAAACTACGGCAACAAATTGTTCCTCAAACAAACAAACTATTACTACAAAAAACTACAAACCAACATTGACAAATCGGGAAGAATCCAAACTTTATTTTCTTCGGGGAAAAAAAAAAGAAAAGAAAAAAGAAGGGGGGGGGAAAGAAATACGGGTTCCGAAAGAGTAAAAACTCTTTTCCTCCTCTTAGTAAGGAAAAGGAAACCGCGGCCAACACTAAAGCACCAAAACTCATGAATAAACTAATAAAAAAAAAAATGAAAATACTTACTTCATTTGTAGGTCACCTGTTCAAGCGATGAAACCCGTTCGTTCTTCAGCCCACTGCTGGAAGATCCGAAGCAACTGCCTCGGTCAGGTAGAATGATAAATTATTACACCTGGTATACTTGACGACATGTAGTCATGCGCACATGCGCATCGGAAAAGCGCTCCTGTTTTCAACGCTCGTCTGTCCCGGAAAGGCGGGAAAAACTTTGTCCGTGTCTGACCAAGACGATTTCGCGTTTTATCGGACTCGGTCGGAAGATTCGAAAACGCGTGAGTCTTCGAAAACTCGCCTGCCCTCAGCGACTCCAAGCGGAGATCGCTCGAAACTGTTGGACCGGTTTATATCTTCCCGGTCATTGCAATGGGGAAACAAATAAGAAAGTAGTTTCTTTAACAGGGGATCAACAGGTATATTACATAAGGATTTTTTCCTCTGAAAAAAAAAAAACAGGGACAGGGGTGGTAAATTTACAAGCCTCCCGGGCCATCGTGTGTGGTCTCCTTAAAAAACTTTAATTTTCCAGAACATTTTTAAAAAATATTTCCATCATTATATTTTTGTTAATTTTATTACTTCTGTTCCTTCGTAAATAATGTTATTTTACTATTCATTTCAATTAAAATTCTCGAAAATCACATGAATTTATTCTAATTGTCTTAGGTTTTCTTTAATATCATCTATGCTATAATACATTTAGAATAACGTTAATCCTATAAAATAATTATAAATAATCAATAACTTTACTTATATCTAGTCATCTAAATCTATTCAAAATCAAATAATTCTCAAATTTATATAAATTGTAGTTTACTTTTTTTAAAAAAATGTATGCTTAAGTTTCTATCTTCTTAAAGTTCCTTGAATTCAGCGTACCTAAATGCTGTGTAATTTAGCTTAGCCATTTTAAACCACATTTTTCTAAAGTAGCATTTTAGTTTACGAAGTTTTCCCACCCAGTTTTAGAAATTTTCACTGTACTAAAAATTCCACAGTAAAAAAAAAAAAGTTTCATCTGGCTGTTGTGAAATCTTGCTACAGCATAATATTATTTTCGTGACTTCAGGATTAGTTTCTCAGAAATGGCATAAGACTGAATTCGAAACAAAATGTTATAAAATATTTAACTATATTTCAATTCATCAATAGAAATTGGTATTGAAATAGCATTTAATTAAATCTTCATAGTAAAATGAATCTGACCCATAACTGAAAATAACTAATTTTTATATAGCTATAAATTGTAATATTATTAGGGGAATGGCATAATTTACTTCAATAAATATTAAATGATCATAAACATTTGATTATTTCCCAGACAGAAGCATATAATTCTAATGAATTATTTCAGATACTAGTCTACATAGCCTCTTTACCGTGTACGATTTTAACGTCATTATAGAACTTAATATAACTATATTACTTTTAAATTTACGATATTTTTTTCAATAATTGTATTCTGAGATTCTGACTAATGTACCGCATCATATATGAGCTTAAGTTTATATTTGAAAAGTCTGTCCTTGAAAGACTACCTATAACAAGTATTTTGGTGGTCAAAAGCCTAAAATTTGTAGTCAAAAAGAGAAGGAAAATATATTTATTATGGAAATGGAAGGAAAGCAAAATGTTATGAAAATGTCTTACGGATTTGTAAGACATTGTCTTACAAATCCGTAAGACATTTCACAACATTTTGCCTCCCATTTTGATAAATTCTGAATATCTAATAAGCATTATACACACAGAATAAAATTAGAAATATTTCTATGTGAAATAACTAACGATGAAACAACTGAGATATATCTCCAATATCATAACATTTATTAAATGAATTTAGTTTGTTTCAATATTCTGAAAGTCTTTGGTAAAAACATATTGAAATTGAAGTGAATAACAAAAGGAACGAATGTTTTAATTATTTCATCGAACGTCATGCTTCTATGAATAATTCTTTCACTTAATTGAATATGAATAACGAGCATCACTCCGTGTATAAATAAGCAAATCATTTCCATATTTTAATTAAAGTTGAATTCTGTATTTTATATAAAAAAAAAAAAGTGCTTCATATTTGTACTCCAATTTGAGAAACTAGGAGAATTCCCACTGCTCAAAAACAAAGAAACAAAATATATCATACATTGATTCTCAGAGTAAAATTGCAAAACTGTTTTAAGATGGTAGGAAATCAAATGATAAGTGGTATTAATTTCTTTGTAGTCTCATTTATGAGCAACTTGTAAAAAAAGAAATTTTTAATTGATTGATTAATAGCATCACACACTCTGAATCAATACATTGGTTATTGCCTACGATGGACCTCAGAATTTTGATCTTCGGTCGAGTGACGAAGACGATACCTGAGCTGGCACCTCTTTTCCAAATTTCTGCACCATTCCAATGGGGGGATTTGGAGCCACGACAAATTTAACGAGCATCATCCCCGAAACGTGGTAGGTCTTTTGTGACAGCAGGACATGAGCTCGCGACTCGACGGTAACAATGCCAACCACGAACTCGCGACTATGATTACTCAGCCATCGCTGCCGCAAGGAAAATTAAAATTACTTTATGGTGTGATTAAATGAAGGAGAAACTAAAAAATAATATTGATGCTGATAAAAGGATATAGATAATATGTTTTGCTACTATAAATTAATCAGCAAAGAGAACATTTATTTCATCAAACAATTATTGAATGAATTATTTGATGATTCGTATAAAAACTTAATTTCATAGATGGAGAAATTTGATAAACCATATGGTATATGAGATTCAGTTTCTTAAAAATAAGAAAACATGGATGATGTAAATACAAAAGGGAATAATTTATCTTAACTTCTTAGCATTTTATTCATGAATAAATAATTAAGGGTCTTATAACTTCTTATAAATGAATAAAATGATCTCAGAATATTTGTACGTTGTTACATCTACCGAGAAGATTCACAACAGAAATAAAATTTTATTCACATTTCTATAATTTTTCAAGGCTTCAAGTGCTCCCGTTGACGTGGCGTGGAAGCATGGAGAAAAAGATACTAGATCATTTGTCATCTTCTTCACTTGACCAAGGTTCAAAATTGAGAGATCTGATGTCAATAGCCCTCATGTTGTTTCTTAGTGAAGCGTTTCTTATCAATCAATCAATCATATTTTCAATATTATCAATAGAATTTTGGTAACAAGTAAATTAAGGTTAGTTTCTAAAATCATGTTGACTTTGTTATTTTCTTCTCGCTTAGTTTGAATCTCGATAAATTAATCATGATCGCGAACTCGCAGTGGTGTTGTTTTCACCGAGTTATGGGTTCGAACCTTGATGCAACTAAATTCCACTGTGTTGCGGAGGATGCACAATAAATCTGTCAAGGCTCTAAGTTCTCAGTGGTAAAGAAATGGTGCAGAAATTTGGAGATAGGGTGCCAGCTCAGATATTATCCTCGTCACTTGACCACGGATCAAAATTATGAGCTCCATTCCCAATAACCCACGTGTTGCTTCTAAGTGTGAATATTAACTTTACGTTTGGAAGCAACGTTGCGTTATTGGCGACGAATGATTGTTTATTAACAATCAATCTCATTTAGTTTGAGTTTTGAGGCTTTTTTTTTTAACTGTTAACAATTCAAGATTGCGTTTCTCACCCTATCTCTCTAAACAAAATATATTCAAGCACAATAACTTTTATCTAATAATCTATCTTAGATTGAAGCATTAAAAGAATATTTCCAAGAGATATGTGTTTCAATTCTTTCTAAATCAAGAAAAACCATTCTAACAAAATTATTCTCATTCAAAGTTAACAAAGGTTAAATTTGTGCATGCTTCTCTTTCTCTCTCTATTTCTCTTTCTATAATTTGGCATAAGTTAAGCGTTTGAAATGTATGACAGATCTTGGAAACAATACAATATCTATTTTTCTTTTCAATTCATTTGTCACAACAGCTATCTGCAAGTATTATATAATTTGCTCAAAAATTTCTCTACCCATAGAGCAAGAATATTGTAGATGGTGTATTCAGGGAGTCAGATGAATATCATAAAATTCTAACATTAAAAAGCTAAAGTTCTTCATTTAGGTGAGAATGGAGGAAAAAGATGGTATGGAAGTTAGCCAAAATGTTTCTTTTTTTTTATTACCTGAAAGTCATCTTGCTTACCTATAAGGATTTTTAGTTTTGAAATAGAATTCCTGAAATGACCTCTATTCCATTGGCAAAAACATTAACTAAAAATTGACACAATAAACCCATTGTCTGAGATTTGATCGACCATGTATTCATTGATAAAATGTTCAATAAATAGATCTTCGATAGTTAGTTATAATTATTATAGAGTTCGGCTTTATTATAATTGCCCATTTATTTAAGACATCTAATTTGTGAATTAGATGTTATCAAGTGTATGAATAAGAAGCAAATATTGGCTTACTATTATTTACTATATTTCCCAACTAAAAAAAAATTAATAATTATCTGCCTTGATATAAAAAAAATATTAATCACATAAATTCATTTTAATATATATAAAACTCTATACAAATAATTTATGATTACATGAAAATTTACTTACAATTTTATAATAATTTATGAAGTATGATATTTTACAACATAAAAGTGTCACATGATAATCAAAAAAATTATCATTTAATTTTAATAACTATGTATTTTCAGTGTGTTACAATAAAAACAATAATGCGGAAAAGAAGCATTTGTGTATAGCATGCTCATATTTTATTAGCTGATCTTCATGTAATTAGGATGGATCTCTATTAAAATCATGAGCCTAAATTGCAAGTCTATATCAACGCAATGTATTAAAAATTTCCTTTAATATTAAATTTTAATGGCTTTTTCGGTATTAAATCAGATCATTACACTTAAAAAAAGTTGTATTCATACTTTCATAAAACTGATTAGAAAAATACCATCAGAATTGGAAATGCAGTATTCAAAGCATGATAAAGGCAATCAGATATTACAGCTTTTTTAAGAACCTTCGAAAGGGAAAAATAGAGCGATAGTTGAACATGAAATGAAACTCGCGATAGCCTGGAAATCAAATAACGTTATATGAATTGAGCAACTAGCTCAAATCACGATTCCACCAAAGACTCATTATAGCTGTAATGGACACTAGTGCACGATAAATGAAACTAGGTCTTCAAATCTTCGCTTGGTGTTTAAATGGAAAATGGGAGAAAATGAATTACCAAAACAAAAAAAAATGACATAATTAGAATTTTATATACATAAAAAAAAACGCAAATAATACAAATTACAGCATATAACATTCTAAGAATATCCAAAACAGAATCAATCCCATTAAAAAAAGTTATATGCAAAGTTTTGCAAAGAAAAATTTAGCCACCTAAGATGCGTTTTTCTCATAATTATTATTAAATTACTCAATTAAATATAAGAATTTAAATAAACGATGAAATATGGGGAATAGTAAACTTTTCCGATATTAAAATAAAAGGATTCGATAAATTATTTCATTGAATATATTTAAGCAAAATGTAATTAAAATTAAAGCAAATGATAAATTAGAAAATTGATTATTATAACAGCTAAATGTAATGCAAATTTAAAGCAAAAGATAAATTATTAAATTGATTATATTTAAGCTAAATGTAAATAAATTTGAAGCACACGATAAGAAATTGAAAAGTTTTCTGGTACGCCAAAAGTGATCCAACTAAAACAATATCCTCTTGGGTGGCTCTAACAGATAAAAAAAAAACTAAATATTTAAATAAATCATTAAAAAATAAATTAATATTTATGCAAATCAGATTAAAAAAGTTTTATATAATGATTAAATAATCTAAAGTTTA
>BMAW01098341.1:144960-159960 GCA_019974015.1 Nephila pilipes | reverse complement strand
TTGTTTCTTGATTGTCTGAAATTGCATAGCTCTCGGTCCACTCTTTTTTTTAATCCAGTTCATAAGGGCAGATTGATTGATTGTTTATTCATTAACGTCGCGCTTAGAAGCAGCATGAGGGCTATTGGCGACGGACCTCATAATTCTGAGCCTCGGTCAAGTGACGAAGGCGATACCTGAGCTGGCACCTTCTCCAAGTTTCCACACCACGTTTTGGGAAGAATTGGGACCTCGACCAGATTTAACTTTCATCAACCCCGCGATACGGTGAGTCTTCAGTGGCCCTTTCATAAGAACAGGTCTTCTTCAAAGTTTTATTTCTTGGTGGATGGTGATTGCACTTCATTACCAATTGCTTACTTCTTTTTTTTTTTTACTATTTTGAAATTTATTTAGATTCACTTTCTGACTCAGAATCATCTGAATCATTCGCTCTGACTGAAGATGAAACCATTATATTTTACAACAATTCATTTTGTTCTTCTTTGTTTAGCTAATGAGCCTCATCTTAATAACTGAACCACAAAGAAAAACCATTTCAGTTATGTTCTAAAATACAAATTATTCAGACTAACTGTACGTGAGAATTATAATTTCTGCATCACATATAGAATTGTGCACGCACTTTAACTTGAGTTGATTGGGTCACCTTCTCATAATATAATACCAAGTATAAGTCAGTAAAATTTTTGAAAAACACAAGTTTAATTTTGTACTCTGCTCCTGAAAAACCAAGTTGTCGAATTGAATACAAGCAATCACTAAAAATAATCCGGTCAAAAGCTCAAAATTGTGTGTTTATTCTATACTTCAATTGAATGAGTCATCTTTAACAGTAGGATTAGGTTTTTACAAAACACAAACAGATACAGTGAAATAAACTCCGACTGAAATTGAACCTCTCTTTTTTAAAGGCGTTTGAAGAAAATGAAAAAAGTAAATTATGCGTGAAAAGTCACTTGATGTGATTGTGAAACTTCCGAAGCAAAACTGGTTAATTTCCTCTGTCTTTGAACTATACTTCTCCGAAACGATTTATTTTTCTACCAATCTAATTCGTACCATTTCTTTGATTTACAACTGAATAGATTTTGAGTTACTTGGACTGAATTTTGAAAAGCGAAATCTTTGTTATTTCATTATTAATTTATTTTGCTTTTAAGGCAGAAATCTGATACATATATAACTAATTTGTCATTGGTCATTGTTAAAATGAATTTGAAATTTCATTCGTCCAAGCATTTCTTTGGATATTTTCTTTGACAGTTTTTGTTTGCTGTTATAAAAAGCTTTTCCCATTATCTGGTATTTTCAATGTAAGGCAAAATATTATTAGTAAATTGAAATCGAGTATCAATTTTTTTCATAATTTTTTAAATGTATCTGTAGTAGTAATTCTTGATTATGTTCATGCGTTTTTATAGTTACAATCAAGTTATTTTTGAATGATATACAATGAGGTATCGTTTGATTACTTTTGAGCAAACAAGTTAAAATTATACTACAAACACATATATTTATCATTCTAAAAGTTTCAGTTCAATTTCAAATGGGTTTGATTTTGAGATTACCACCTTAATATTTCTGTAACTATTTTTCTTCCTTTTTTTCCCCTCTGGTTCGGTAAACTTATTCATACCATTATTTGCTTAGGCTCATACGTTTAATTACTTTAAAATAAAACTATAGTACATAAAGAAAGGAAGAATACATATCCGAAAATAATATTGACATTATGAAAATCATGCAATAAAAATATATGATTTTATTAAGTTAGTTTTTGTCTATTTTTTCTTTACTTAAAATATTTCAAAATTAACTTAGTCTACAAAAATAAGAAACTATTCTTGGTAGAACAAATTAATTTGAAATCCTAATATTATTGAAATTAAGATTACAAGAAATTCTCAGAAAAATAAAAACATTTAAATTCTGCATTTTTGACACCAAATTTTTTGAATTAAATAATTTTATGTTTAAAGTTGATACAGCAAATGTTATTGAAAATATTCAATCTTTCATTCTCTTTTGTTAGGTGTTTCAACTTTTTCCTCTTTTATTTCCTAGACTTTCCCCACAGCATTTCCAAAAGCAAGGTAATCTTAAGTCTGATATAATAATGCCCGTCACCAGTACAATGTTATGTGTGAGAGGGGGCTCTGGTATTACTTTAATAATCCTGCATCATATTATCCTTCATAATTGAGTCGTTGCATTTTAATATTATATGTTGAAACATTTTACAATTTGTCTAATGCTTTAATTAAACAATATTTTAGATAATTACAATATAAGAATAGTTTTGTTATCCTTCCATTCTTTGTTAGTTACATACACGTTTTTCTTAAAGGACGATTTATAATAATTTTTTTAAAATATTTTTCTTTTATTCGTAGCTTGTTTGATGATAAACGACTAACATCATACCTAACCTTGTTGAAGTCTTTCTGACCGTAACAGGAACAAAACCATTATACTGAAGAACATATAAGCAACTTAATAGATTGTGTACCAATAACATTTAGTAATCTGTCTTCACTAAAGATTTACCACAATGTTGGCTTGTCTGGATAGCGACATATAGACTGGCAGTCTGTCTGGTACACTCGATTTGTAATTGAGGGAAGAAAATGAAAAACAACAACAATAATAAAGCTAGGGTAATATTTTAAATCAAACTCTAGTTGCTCTATATAAAGTCTGAATGATAAATTTTTGAGATTGTTTTGGTGTCATGTGTTAGATGTTCGTATACTGAAACATGTCAACTAAATATGTTGTTTTTATAATTATTTATAGCTTTAACTGTTGATTTTGATAAAGGAAATGCTTAAATTAAAATAAGTAAAATAAAATTATAGAAATTAGATGTATTGAATATCATATAATTGATGTTAATAGAGGTATTTAATAACTTCTGCCAGAGAAGTGGCTTTTTTAAAACTTTTTACTTTGTTAGTTAATTGCCTTGTTTTTAAAAAATAGGATTACGAAATAGAAAAAATGATTATACTATTTGTTATAAATATTATCGCGTTATTTTTATTTCAGAGACAATATACTCGCTTCAAAAATTCTTTTTCATTATAAACAGAAGCCCGTGACAGAGATCATGTAAATTCATTAGGGTTATTCATTAATGTGTACCTGGATCATTTAACTTAATAATGTATACCTGAAATCTGATTATCTTTTATCATCCCATTTTGAAGATTCATTGTACTATTGATTTAATTTAAGAGCTACATTTGAAACAATAACAGAGTACACACAGATATTTGTAGAGTTTTGAAATTTCGTTGGAATTGAAATGTCAAAAAAAAAAATCGTCCCGAATGAATGGAAATCAGCAAAATGAACAATTCATCATCAAAATTACTAGTGATAACAGTCTCATTGCGTATGCAAGAAGAATATGCATGCACACAACAAAGTTATAACCCGTTCTCAGTACAATATAAGATTGTAAATTTTTAAACTAATATGAATAATTTCTAATTATCAGATTTCTCTGACTTCTTTCAAGTAGTGTATTGCTCTAACAGTAAATAAAATTGTCACAATACAAATTAAGACAGCTCTGTGATCCTTTCAGGAAAATATTTCATTTTAAAAAGCATGCAATGATATACACTATAGTATCAGTATTTATGCTTCTATAAGTTATCTGCACGTAATGCCTGTGGGAGGAAAAGATTCTTTGCTTCTGTAGGTTCTGGAATTCATATCCAGCAAAGCCTTTTAAATTGATCACCTAAGAACAGGAACGTCTTAACCTCTTAGATCCACTTAACAAGTAGGGGTTGAGATATCCGAGTGGTCAATGTAGCGAAGTTCACGGCCTGTGTTGTTTCTGTCGAGTTGTGGATTCTAGTCCTGCTTCCGCTTAAAGGCTCGCTGCAGAGTAACCGGTTGATACTCATAAATTCTATCGAAGTACAAAGTTTACATTGGCATGGTGTGGAAGTTAGAAAAGTGGGGCTCTCAGATTTGGTATAGTGTCCTCGTGACTTGATCCTGGTTGAAAGTAATGGGATCCGTCACCATTAATTCTAGGATTGTTTCTAAGTACGACGTGAATAAGAAGTCAATCAATCAGTTAACATGAATAGATGTTTGAAGCATGAAATTAAACTTACTTATGAGATTCTTGTAAATACTTAATTATGTATATATATATATATATATATACTTCAACAGCCAGAAAAATGTATAACGTTGCAGAAATAGATGTCATAAGAAAAAAATGCATTTCAGATTTTTATGATTTGTGAGGATATTTTGTAATATAATGAAATCACACACAAACATAGCAAAAATACATTTAAATATTGTTACATTATGTAAAATTTTATAAGAAATTACTCTACAGTAAAATTGGAAAAAAGTATAGAAGCGACATGATTTATTTTTAATAAGTGAAGTGGAAACCACTTTTTTCTGTTACTTGTATTAAGCATCGTTTCACATAACCAGCCAAAGATCTTTTAGATGCTGTCAAAGTCAAAGTTGTAAAAGCAATTTTTTAAGTGCGACTTTTTTAGATCAAACTTCCTGCTGTACTGTCCCCCACTCTTGTAAATATTTTTAGCTAGAATGCCTAAACCTTTTTCTATTAAGTACCTATCGGGACTCCGTGATGGCCATTGAAGTGTTTTCATCTCATTCGCTTTCATACAGGAATTTATGGAGTACGAAACATACACAGATGCTTGATAAAATGTTCAAACGACGGATATAATCATTGGAACAACCGGTATCAAACTATTTGCCAGCATTTCATAATATAATACTGAATTGATTTTCTTGTCGACAAAAAAATTTCAGTTGTCCCTCTCTCGAAGCAAATTAAGCTCAAACGATGTGAGATCTTCTTCAGAATTGGCATTTTGAAAAAAATGTTGTTATCTTTACCCAGATCATACCTATAAAACTTAACTTGCCTGGCCCATCTAAATTAAAACTTTTTTTGTCCGAAAACACCACATCATTCCAGTTGTTGACAGCCGTTAAATAGTTTCCGGACAAAATTTTAATGTAAATCAATATGCCACTTAGAAAGTGGGATTTTTTTCCTTTCAAATTCTCTTTCGCAACTCAAGGGTTTTCATGTGATGCATTCCTTATTTCACGGCTGGGGCAGAGGAGCAAATGCATCTTATCTCTAATTTTCAAAAAAAAAAAGTTTTTTTTTTTTTTTTACTTACAAGTGGGACTCTAGATGTGCCTCTCTTTCAACGAAGAAACTATCTTTAGTCTTCTAGGTCGATTTCTTATGTCATAGTTCCAGGATTAATGGGAGAGCGGTTAACTACAGCCTTCGATCTTCTAATTTTTCTTACAATTTCAACAACACTATAAACAGCATCTTTAAAATCTATTATCCTGGTCTTGTACAGTATCCGTTAAATATAATTCTCTCAGCATATATTTAAAACACACAAGAATAAAACAATTATATATCCACTAAACTTATATTTGTCTCTAGAATCGGAGAGTAATGCTTTCTCAGTTTATTTATTCTTTCAGATAACATAATATGCAGACGATTAAGCTTCCATTTACCAATTTTGATAATTTTACATAATCCATAAAATATTAGGGTTTTTTTTTTTATTTTAATTTCTTATTATATAGCATTAAGTCGTAAAACATTTACTAAGCTTCAACTTGATTATTTATTAACGTCGAACTGAGGAACAACACGAGGCTATTGGCCTCGTAATTTTGAACTCGGTCAAGTGATAAGGAGGAAACCTGAGTTGGCAATTTTTCTCCAAACTTCCACACCAAGTTAATGGGAGGACTTAGGAGCACGAACATATTTAGTGTGCATCAGCTCCTTTACACGGCGGGGCTTTAGTAGCATCAAGACTCGTACCTACTACTCGATGAATCAACGCCTGCCTCAAACAAGACCACTAAGCTACTGCGGCCACTAGTTCAACTCGCAGTAGCATTCTACATTTAGCGATTTTTCGTACGACATCCAACTTCTTTTCTAGGACTGTATACAATTTTCTCATGGCTTTGTTATTATTTTTAAGAAAGCAAAAAATTAATCAATATCGTTCATTTTTTTTTTTTTTTTTATTCTTATTACAAAAAGTGGAAGGTTAAAGCCTTTTTTCTCACATCTTCATGAAATTCAGTATAAATGATCATTTACTGAGTGTAATTCAGAATTTTTTGAAAAAAATGCTCATATTTTTTTAGGTATTAAAAATGTTTGCCCCTTTAAAGTGTAGTTAAATTACTCTATGGGACTTAGGGACAGCGGTAGCCTAGTGGTCATGGTAACGGACTCGGGGACGGCGGTTTTCGTTGAGTCTCGAGTTCGAGCCTTGATGTCCGCAAAAACCCGGGGCTGATGCACCTAAATCTCTCGGGTCCCAAAGTCCACTCTTGGCGTGGTGTGGAAGTTAGGAGAAGGGGTGCTAACTCATGTCACTTGACCGAGGTTCAATATTACGAGGTCCGTTGCTAATAACTCTCGTGTTGCTTCTACTACGACGTTAATAAAACCAAACCAAGCCTTGTGACTTTAATTTTGAAGCAAACTTTTAATTAAATTTCTATTCATATTAAATAAAATGAAGAATTTGACTCGTAGGCTTTTGAAATGAATCTTTCATTGGAAGAAAACGATTCTAAAATTTGTGGTGAAAAATTATTTCTGCAAAAACACTCAAAACATTTTTTTTTTTTAATTTTGGCTATTTTAAATAAATTATTAAAATAATCAAAAATTATACGCTGCTTTTTATTAATACAATAACAAATAAAATGTTAAAATTCTGTGGCTGATCATTTTGAATAATACTTCAAAACATTTCATTTTCTGAGAAATAAATGTAGTCAAACAAAGCAACTGAAAATTGATAAGTTCCTTAACTCAAAAAAATACAAGTTGAATAAAAAATTGTCCAATTTGAATATATCTGTTGCTCATAACGGGAAACAACTCTTGTACTAGTATTACATATCATAAAAAGCGACGCACCAAGAAGGAGTTATCCGAATAAGCCGGAAAGAAATGCGCATGTATATACCCTAGGATAGAATACACAGATGATCAACTTTTGACAGAAAATGACTGACTAGTTAGAGCTCCAGGGCATAGCAATGGATCATATGGATAGTGTATAAATCAGTGCTAAGGCACAATTCCAATGCTAAGACACAATTTCCTGTGAATGTGGCTCCATCGATCCTCATTGACTGTACCAGCGCCTCACATAAGGATTTGCGAAAGGTATAAGTAGATGTCACCATTTGAGAGAGGACTTGCAATTAGACTAAAGGAAGCAGAGTGGTCAAATCGCCGAATCGCTCGAAATTTGGGTTGGAGTGATGCTTCCATTCAACGATGTTAGAGGGAATGGGTAGGCTATGGGTGTATAAAGCATCAAAAAATAGTGGTAGACCGAGAATGACGATAGAAAGATCATCCGATTAACATTCACAGCCTCTGATGCGTTCTTATCCACAATCCGTTGTGCAACCGGGACACCAATTACTGAAAACCAACGACAGACAACTCAACGAATGAAGGCTGGGAAAATATATATATATTCTCTTGTTATATGAAATGTTGTTTGCATGTTTTTTCTTGTGTATGTGTAAAATTCCAACCATGCTTCTAGTTTTAAATTGTCTTAAACACTGTTAAAAGAATTGGAAGAATTAATGCATAACGAAAAACAAATCATCAATTGACACTGACTAAACGCATAAAAATTAAAATTCTTATGAGATATCTAAAAATTGATAAGAAATCAACGATGCTTTTCAATTTAATGTAAAAAATTTTATTTAAAAAGAGATAGTTATAAAGAGATGCAAAAACCAATAATTTTTTCTTTGTCATTAAACATGGTTTTTTTTCAAATGTATTCATTAAAAATAGAAAGACACATAGATTATACGGTATGGAATTTATATACTTGTTACAAATATTAATTTATTTCTTATTATGTTACTTGATAGTAGCTCTAATGTAGCAGTTGGGAAAAATTATTTATTTTGCTACTATTTTTGAATTGTAAAAGTACTGTTCATAATATGAGGATAATATTTCTCCATCATAATTTTCACTGCCAAAAATATTTCACTCTTAAAATATATATACTAACTTCTTTAATGACCTTGGTTTAAATACATGTAACTGGGTACTCACGCGTATTTCCCTTCAACTAAACTTTGTAGACTCTTCATGACATTGTTTGATTTGAGAATCTCTCCTTGTAAATGATGCATGACTTAAGTATTAGCATTACATTATGTTGAATTTTAGCGAACAGTGATCAAATAGAGAAATTGAAAGTGTTTATAAGCAACGAAAATGTTGGTGGAATCAGTAGAGGAAAGTGTGATTGTAATTGTTCATTAACGTCGCAGTGAGATGCAAAACGAAGGCTATCGAAGAGGGACCTCGCAAATTTTGAATTTTGTTTTAGTGTCGAAGATGACATCTGAGTTGGCACCTCTCTCTCCAAACTTCCTCACCACTGGGATAACTTAAAACCTCGCCAGATTTAATGGGCATCAGCCCCGCTACATTTTGGCTCTTCAGGGGCATCAGGACTCGAACCCATGAGTCAACGAAAACAACACCAGCTGCAAATCCGCTACCATGACCACTAGGCAATCGCAGCCTCCAGTAGCAGAGAGGTAGATATCGGGAAGTTTGTATACAGAGATTGGGCGTGTTCATATGCTAAGATGTGGCAGCAACTTTGCACGACTTTTAGTGTCAAGAGATCATAAGATAAAAAGACAGTCAATTTGCTGAAACTGAATTTGGATTTGTTCTTGATTCGGATCCACATGTAAAACTATTCATATAGGAAATTTTTTGTAATCTTTCGCTGAGGACGTGTGAAGGGCTCTGCTCTAAATTTTTATAATTGGTTTCTGAATGATTTTAAGAGAATTGCATAAAATCAGTTTCTTCACTGACTCTTTCCTGCGTGAACTTTTGTTGAGTTGCGATGGAATAAAGCCTCGATAGAAGCGAAGCCGGGTCTTCTTAAAGTTTTCTTTTTTTTTGAGGAGGGGGGAGGGGGGACTGCTTAATTTACCATTTCATAGAGGATGTAGCAAATGCAGTATTTTTCACATTGTGCTGGTCAGTAACCTCAATTTATTTTTTAAATGGCCTGCTTAGATATGCAGAGGGCCCATTTCTGTGTGAAATTCGCTATTTTTTAAAAATCATTCATGTGAATAATTTTATTCCGATACAGTATTGTCGAGTGGATAATTTATTATTCGTATTTTTTAAAACATAAGCTTCTGTAAGTTTTCAAAAACAAAAGCCCCAATTGATTCACTAATAAGTAGCACTTCAAAAATGGATATATAACCAAATAATTCAGTAATTGAAATGCACTTATCTTAATATATTCCAATACTTCTTGTGACTAAAAATCAATTATAATTAATTTAATGAAAGCATAAATATTCATAAAAGAACATGATAAAAATTATTTCACTTCAGAAATTCCTTTCCGCATAAAAATAAAAATGCTAAGATATCATGATTTTTTTAATCGTTATTTTGTAGAAGAGGTCTCAATGATTAATGATTAATGATTAATAAGCACATCTCTCTTAAATTTACAAAATCAAAAACCCGATAAAAGCTCTGAAACTTTCACTTACAAGCAAAACCTAGAAAAATAACTTTGATTGCCAACCTTCTCTTTTATTTCGAATTATTTTTACCGATGCATAGGAAAGCATCTTTCATGAGAGAAACCTAATAAAAAAAACACACAAAACACAAACGAGAAGTTCATAAATTAGAATGTAATTGCAAAAAAGAGGCACAAAAAATAACAATTTTTCTTCGTTAAGTATAGATGATAATAAAGAAGTGGCAAATATGCAATTAAATAAAAATAAAAATAAAAATAAAACTCGCAGATACGGTTAATGGACTTTTTCCCCTGAAGCAAATTGTCAGCAAGCAATGATAGATTCCTTTTTAAGAAATAACTTTAAAAAATTGTCTGAAAATCATATTTAATATGCTATTTTTAAAAATAATATTTTGTTTTCTATGTATATTAACAAGACTTCCCTGAGAAAGTTATTGGTTTGTAACAAAACAAATAAAAACCACGTTTTTATTTCCTTTAGAGTACGTATTAACATTGATCATTTAATATTTATTTTGCTTATACAGGAAAAAGTTATGAACAGCAGATTATCAACTTTATACATATACATACACCCACACACACACACACACATATATATATAAACGTTTAAAAATTTAAATTATTTACAATATGAAAATCAACACTTTGTTGATCTCTTTTTTTGCGTGAAGTATAAATTTTTACATGGCCTTTAGGACAATAAATCTTTTATTTGTTGCTTAAAAGCTTAGTTGCTAAATATTATATCTTTGAAAATAGCTCAGTTTTTTAACTTGGTTCCCTTGCACAAAAACAATGAAATTATTCTTTTAATTCATAAAAATCCTGAGTACAGAGTAAACTGAAAATTTTCCATTATGATATCATATATGAGGGATTATTTAAAAAAAATAAAAAAAAAAAAAAAAAAAAAAAAAAAAAAAAAAAAACATGAGTGATACATAAAATTGACAGTAAATATATAATATTTATTGTGAATCTTTATTAAGTGAGACGTCGTAAATGAAATTCAATTTCGTAAATTCTCTATCTCGTGCAAACAATTAAGCTTCCCCATTCATACTATCTTGATCATAAAATCAAGAGAGCTGTCATTTCATCGTCACTGACTTAAATTAGTCTTCCCGTAAGCCTAAAGGTTTGACACTTGAATTGTATCTTCTGACGCACGAAAGGATAACGAAAGGAAAGTGATGAACGACTTTGAAACAACTTGCTCGTGTGTGAAAATGGATTTTAGTAGTCCTCCATTAATTCTATTTCCTGTTACTCTAAACTCCAGTTTATTCATCTTAAACGTAAAATATGCAAATGGTGTGTGTGTGTGTGTGTGTGTGTGTGTGTGTGTGTGTGTGTGTGTGTGTGTGTGTGTGTGTGTGTGTGCGTGTTTGTGTGTGTGTGTGTGTGTGTGTGTGTGTGTGTTTTATAGCGAAATACATAATAGACCAAGCTTTGAATGTATTAATTGAAATAGCGAAGTGACCGCGGTAACCGAGTTGTCGTGATCGCGGACTCTCAGCCGTCGTTATTTCTGTCGGAAGACCATTCTGATGAACCAGAAGCTGATGAACATTAAATCTGTCCAAGCTCAATGTCCTTGTAATTTGGTGTGAAATTTTGGAGCGTGGAGTACCAGCTCAAGTGTACATAAATATGTATAACTAAAATATTTCATTAATATAAGAAAGTAACTTCAAAAAATAAAATTATTATAAAAACACGAAAGAAACTGAAATAAATAAACAGAATTTCTATAATTACAATATAAACTTACACATGATTATGTTCGAAAACAGAAAAAGTAACGAAAAAATTAAAACCTTGTTTATTGCAAAAGTCTAGGAAAAAGATAATTACCCAACTAAACAATTGAGAAAGAGAACAAATGCCTGAAGGAATACATAACAAAAATAGCAAGAAGATAAATTTAAAAACATAAAAAAGTATAAACATAGGCAAACAGAAATAAAGAAAGAAATAGAAAATAGAGCATAACATTTATAAATTCGGAATCTGACGTATGACATATCAGCAGGTTTAACATGTTTTACAGGCCCAACATTCCCAACAAATTAATGTTATATAGAAGTAGGGAAATTCCCTAAAGCTCAAACAAAATAAAATGCAAAAATACCTCATTGTAATAACAGAAACCAACTAAAAAAATATAGAGATACATAAAAATACCCAAACCTTAACCAATGAAAATTGCGAAAGAACAATTCAAAAATTAATCAGATTTAAAAAGATTAAAAACTGACATAAGACAATTGCCTTACGATAACAAAAAATGCATTTAATTGTAACATATCAATATTTTCCCGCCTTGTTAAGACCTGAAATGAAGGAATGCTCTTTATCAGAGAGATAGAGAATCAATGCAAAGGAATTTTAAAGTCTAAGTTGAAATTTTTCTAAGCGAAACCAAAGAACTAAAAAAATTTATAAATATATATATATATATATATATATATTACTATAGTTTAAATTCAAAGGATATTATGCAACCAAACAAACTTTTTTTGCTTAAAGCTCAGTTTAATGCTCCCTGTGTTTTAGACACCAGTATGATAATACTCAACACTTGGTTATAAACTATATTTCTATGAATATTAAGACACTGTAAACTCCCAAATAAAGGAATTTTATGAATCTGTAAGGATAAAAAAGGTTCCATTTATCATATATATTATACGAATTTTTTCTATTTCTAAATTTTAAAAACACATATTGAAATATTTTGCTTCATTTAAATTATTATCAATTTGCAGACAATTTAAATACTCTGGATGAAAAAATAAGAAAGTTTTTACATCTTTATTATCATTAATTTGAAAGAATATATTTAAACATTCTATTAAAATCAAAACTATTAAAATCAAAAATATTATCTTCATAAAAATATAAATAAATATTGGTTAACAATTACTTTCTAGGATCGCAATGTAGTACACTTTGAATCTGTTTATGAATTTCATTATTTAAAAAAATATATAATTTTATTTTAAGATTAGCATAACTAAGTATAATTAAATTTTTCTTATGCAGTATAATGTCATTAGTATTAAATTTCTCATAAACCTTTTTAGAACTTTAAAAAGATCCTCCATGTCAATAGAATTAAAAAGATTTTCAAAATCATAGCTATAAATAGCATAAATTTATTTATTTGTTATTATATTTGATTATATCAGCACTATTTTTAATCGTGGTAGAACTGTCCTACATATCTAAAATATTTTATATAATGTTTTGCATTTTTTACTACCAAGAGTAATATATATATTCGAACCAATATAGAGTTACTGTTCTAAATTTTATAGGGTTGTATGAAATTTTTTGTTAAATTTTTTTTAAATAATTTAACATTTTTAATGTTGACACCAATTTTTTTTATAAAGGGCTACAATTCTGATAGAAATTTCTTTCTGGCTGTTGCTCAAAATTTTAATGGAATAATTATTCTCAAGATGTTTATTAGTTAAATTAAAGTAGAATTTTTTCTTATAATAGCGTAATAATTAGATATTTTGTCTACATAAGTAATAATAAACCTGTTTTGGAGATTAATAATTGCAATTTTAAATCTTTAAAGTAAGTATCCTCATTATTATTAATAAATAATTTCCTAAAGACCGTTTTTTAATATCATAATTGATGCAATATTTAAACTATTAAAAAGCTTTTAACGGAAAACCATTGATAATTGCTAATTTAGAAATAAAATTATCAATATTGGAAATTTGTTTTTTAACATAAAAATTAAATTTTGGAATGTTAAATCTAAAATTAGTTCCATGGTTCTTAACATCTTTTAATAACAATAATATATATATATACAAAAGACATACATAAGCTAATAATAAATTGCCTAACTAAAGCAATTACAAAAATTAAACTATATTTAAATTTTTAACTAATAACTAGTAATTCAAAAAATATTCAAATATTAAATAGGTCTCAAAAAATAAATACATTATAAAATCTTTAAAAAAAGAAAATTAAAGGGAAGTTTAAAAGGATGTAAAGTAATTTAAAAGAATGTATCCGGATTTGGACAGAAATCCGTGTATATACTTAGTATTATAGGTCCAACCTTCTTCCTCAACAAATTAATTTATAACAAATTGGTAAAATCCAAAAATTCAACAAAAAATACTAAATTTTCAAAAGTTGTATACAAACTCCAAAATTAAACAGAAAAGAAAACAAATGTAATCAAACATCTATTTTGGCAAACAGTAGGTAAAATATGCACAGGTAAAAACAGCCACAAAATAAGTTACTTGATTTTTTTAAAAAAAGATGGTAGCAACTATTACTTCTGGAACTGTTAAACAAACATTGTTTTAAATAAGACGATGACTTCATTCTGAGCAATAACTTTTCATCATATAGCCAACATTATTAAGTTTTACTTGATTTGCCTATCGAATTGCATTACGAGGCGAGATTCCCTTGAAAGGTTAACCACAAAAGCGTCACTTTACTTTCATTCAGTCTAATAGAAGAGTTTTCCTAATTTTATACGAATACATAATAAATTCTGTCAATCACTTTGAAAAAAATTTCTTTTGGAACTTATTCCTTCTTTGTGTCCTTAGATAATTATTTCGAAAAAGATTCACAGAAAAGTTTTCTTATAACTTAGCGAGATATTCAAGTATGATATTTTTTTGATCCCTTAATCAGTTTTCATTTTGTTGAACTAATATCTGATTATTTCAAGAAGGAAAAAGAATCACAACAATTCAAAACACTTTAAATCACACCTTAGGTGAATATTTAAGGTATCGGGAAAATTAAAAGTTTCTTCTTGAACAAAAGAAGTATAGTTTGTTCCAATAACAAAACTTACCGACTATTTTATCTATTCATCCGGAATATTAACATTGAAAAGACAAGAAGTTAAAAAAAATTCATGCAATATGTATGATCTTTCTTTGTCTACAAAATAGCTAAAGGAATTAAGATGGCATTGTTTGACTCTTAAGTTTTATGTGTTCTCAACGTGTTAAAACAACAATGTGTGTGTTACTGATCGCAATCAAAAATTCGCCATGTTAATTGTATTATGTAAAATAAACGATAATAAAACTACTCTTGTAACTGATTCATGAATTACAATTAACATTTAGCTATAAATATAATTGAATATTTCAAAACATGCCATTTACTTTCGTTACAATCTTTCACCATATCATAATGTTATCTTTTAATTGCTTTCATTTATTCTTTCTTCCTTTCCTGTAAATTGACTAAATATTGAAATATATTAACAATCATTTTTTTTTTTTTTTTTTTTTTTTTTTTTTTTTTTTTTTTTTTTTTT
>BMAW01098341.1:57579-144950 GCA_019974015.1 Nephila pilipes | reverse complement strand
TTTTTTTTTTTTTTTTTTTTTTTTTTTTTTTTTTTTTTTTTTTTTTTATTTTTTTTTTTTTTTTTTTTTTTTTTTTTTTTTTTTTTTTTTTTTTTTAGATTTCATATAATCTTCGATCATATAATTTCACGAAGTACTCCTTCTATTTCTATTTCATTTATAATTCAGAAATATATTTTCATTTAATAAAATATTTATAATTTACTTTTCAGGCACACAATTAGTATTGCCATGTATTTATGTATTATAACAGGTGTGCAAGATATTTATGATATTTTTGTGATGTTTACAAAAAATTATAGTGAATACACAGAGAACAGCAGTAAATCAATGAATAAAACTGTTCCTCATATAATTGCATTTTTGTAAATCGTGAGTGTAGCACGTGAGAGAATGAAATTGCGTACTGGTCTTTCCTTCCAGCCCTTTTCTCATTCCTTCATCCTCCCAATTTTAAATTATCGGAGAATTAAAACTGAAAAACATTTAAAGAAAGGAAAGTTATTAGGATAAAAAGAACAGACAGCTAAAAAAGATCTAGGGAAAAGATTTCAATTACCCCTAACTAGTATTACCAGTGTTTGAATGTAAGTAATTCTTTAAAAAAGTAGTGAGATGGTTAAAAAACGTCGCTTGTGCAGAGATTTTATTGCTCATTCCTTTACAAGAAAAAAATTTTTTATTTGATGAAAACATATAACTGAAATGGTTTGTTCAATTACAAACTATCTTAACTTTTGCTAATGAATAATGTATCCTTCCAAAGAACTCAGGGAAAAAAAATTTGGAGTATTATACAGTATTGTAATAAAATTTGCATATCCTCGATATTATTCTAATAATCAGCTACATTACATGTAAACTTTTGCACAAAATATTTAACTTACTTTTTATCAATGAAGGAAATGAACGGGCATTTTTTAAATTATAAACCTTTTATTAAAAGAGATTGGAAAAACAGGATTGTGAGAAGTTAGTTTGTTTATATTAGTTAATTTGATTAATGCACTTAGTGATTTCGAAATGATGGTCAGCTTACAAGTGAACAGTTGAGTAATTTATAGTTATAAATAATTAAATTCTTGGATATTAATCGTTCTACTATTTCAAGAGAGATTAAGTTTTATTAGAATAATCACATTTTAAAACTGAAAACAAAAATAATAATAAACACAATTACGAGCGCTTGCTCGCGCGCATGTGTGTGCGTGTGTTATCACAATGATATTTTTTTTTCAAAATTGGATGTATAAGGTTTTTCCTTTTATTTTATCGGCAGAAGTGTTTTATTTTATGTTACTTATTATTTAATGTAGGTAATTAATATGAATTTCAGAAATAGTACTAAAAATGGCTTTATTCAATTTTTAAATAAAATAACTAAAAATTGATTAAATCTTTGATCCGATTTTTTTGTAAAATGGCCACAATAATGATGGTTATATAAATGATATCTGGGTACTAATTTGACACATTTAATTTTTGTTAGCTCATTAATGACTATTTTAGTTTTAATTTCAAAGTAAAGAAACATGAGATTTTTTTTTTTTATTGGCTGTAAATTTTAACAGTTATTTATTTCATGATTAGAATGATAATTGTAAAAGCCTGACTCATTTATTATCTTATATTTACAATTTTCAAACGTATAAATTAGAATCATGTACTTCACATATACACATTGATTTTGAAAGAGTCAATTCGATAAAAGGAGAAATATATAACATTGAATTCCTTATATCAATCAATAAAACTCAAATTCTTTGCAAAGATATATTTATCTCTTTGCGAAGAATGTGGAAAAATAGAAATATATATTGCTGAATGATAGAATGGATTTGCAAATTTTAATTTTATAATCGAGTGCTTCGTCATATCTTGTAATCAGTAAACTTGCTGAAATATTTTTTCCTTCGAATAAAAGAGAGGTATTAATTTTGTAATATTAACAACAGCAAAAAAAATTCTGATTTCCCTTGTTGTTTTTAATATCATCTTTATTCCTTTTGTGTTAAAATCTTTTCTTGTAAATTTAAGGAATAGATGGCGCCACGAGTCTAAGGAGCAGCGTAATATTAAGATAAAAAGAAAATAAGTGGCACCGATGTAAACTATATACAACAAATACATGATTCAGTAAATATGTATTTCTGGTCAAATCCATTACACAAGCATTTCTCATCCAATGATAGAGGTCAAGAAGGTCGTAATTAGAATAAATAACAACTTCATAAACACAGTTTTCAAGTATATCGGAGAAATGATATTTAGTTTACGTATCAATTAAGAAATTCTTACGATACAGTACATATTTATACCCTTATATGAGAATACCATATACCACTGTTTAATAATTTTTTCAGTAAATTCTGTTAATATTTTATCATAATTATTTTGCTAACTGAAAGGAATAATTGTCAATTCCAATTAGAGTTTAAACATTGGTTCGGATTCAAAAGTTAATTAACTAGTAACTGATTTAAACTTTACTCATCCAATTAAGGAAATGGATTGTCTCAATGGTAAGACCAGGCGTGCATATTTTTTTGGATATCTTCTTTATGTGAATCAGTTGCAGAGCTAAAAATTCAATAAAAGAGTTTTTGAATGAATGTATTAACTTAAACAAACAGAACAGTATAAAAAACACAACATTCAGTTTCTGCAAAATAAACATGATTTTTATGAAGATGAGTCAAGAAAGTTTAGGTATTTCAAATAATTAAAAGTATTGCTTGACATTGAGAATATGAAATGAAGCTGAATAATTGTTTGAAAGAGCGGATTTCTCACATAATTCGAACATCTATTCCCCTCTCCCTACATAGTGCACAACAAGTGTAGACTTCTTACAGAACATAAAACGCTAGACTTCGTTACTGTTTTGTTACCATTAGACTTCCTTATAGGAAACCTAAGACTCCATTAGCAGCCCCGAAATCGAACTCATCGAGTCCGTAGGTTACCTCAAGCAAATCCCAAAAAAGCGTGTTCACTGATAACGATTTTGCAAGAATAGAAATTTGCTTACAGGAGAGTTGGTTAAAATCAAAGAACATCTAATGGATTTTTACATACATTCACATACTGTTCCGAACTGTATACTTTTCCAGCTGAAACCAAGTGACGCTGTTGATTGGAGAGAGCAGCGTAAAAACAGAACGAACTTTTATTAGAACGCTTTTTGCTCTACTATGTAAACTGTGTTTTGTGTCTTATAGTGATGTGTAACTGTAGTAGTTTTTGTATTTAATCAATACATATTTTTATTTACAAGGAAGTGCAGAGTTTACATTTTGAGTGGAGGATAAATTTATCTTTATTGCAGCTAAACATTTAAAGCACCAGCTCCCCGGAACGACAGAAAATATATGTCAAATTTTGATATTCTTAAGGATTAATGACATACCTAATCTGATAAAACGAGAAACATAATTTTAATTTTTTTTTTTGTTTCTTAACACATGCTTATCTCATCTCAAAAATTTCTATTTCACATACTTGAGATGCGGATCGTTTAAAATTAAATCGAATTCTTAAAAGATTCTCAAGGAAGATTAATATAGATCAAAATTCTCCCATTGCATTGTCTAATATATATTTAAGTAAAATAGAATTAGATTAGGTTATTTACTGGATTTCTGTTTATGTTAAAGTTTTGTAAAAATGTCTTCTAAATTTATTTTTTGATCTCAAAAATCTTATCGTAAAATTATCTACATATTTATAAGAGTTCCAGAATAAATTTAAAATGAAAAATTTGCACAAAGCTCAAGTTTATATCTTGTATAATCAATTATTTCTCATAGGCATGCATTACACCTGCAAAACATATAGCAAATGCTATATATATATATATATATATATATATATATATATATATATATAGAAAGAAAAGTGTGATGTATTTATATCTTCTTGGCAAAAACTCTAATATTTAAATTTGTGATAATTTATGAAAATGTTTAAATTGAGATATATATTTGTACCTAACTTTTTCTATAGACTGCCATATCTGTATAACAGTATAAAATTATGCATACACATATATATCCTGTGCGTGTGGGTGATTACATTCCTATTTACTTTTATAATTAGTGAGTCTTCATATATTCAGTTCTTATTTACTTGTTAACTAAAGGGGAAAAAATATCCTCTTATACTGAAAAAGAGCTTTAATGTAGAATTTTACCTCGCTTATACTGAGAAGAAAGATTGTACTTAAATCATGACAAGATTTAATCTTTTTTCGAATTCAATAACACAATAAAAATTAGGAATTTTATAATATTTTCAAAAAAAAGTATTTCTTAAAATATTATATATTTCCATATGAAATACTAGGATAAGTTCTATATTTTACAAAGTTCATAAGATCTTTGGAGATAATAGCATTGAGCTTGCTCTTTTAAATAACTTAAACATGCGTCTTGAAGGGGAAACCCGACTTATCTGTACAATATTTTAAACCATAACTGCGTTCCAAATGATATTGAAATTATGGCAAATCTAAATAAATATGAACAATTGTTTTCTTTTATTCAAGTTGGCGGAAAATGATCCCAAAAACAAAGGGAAATACGCAGTCCTACTTTGCTACTTGATACAAGAATTTGAAAATAAATTCCCGGATATTCGAAAAAATAAATACGCAATGGATATAGTTTTTCTGCCAGTAAATTTTCAAATGGAGTGCATAGAGTTGCTGTATGACATCCAACTTATAGAGAAATTTCATTATATATACTTATACCTGCTATACCACTATCACTCATACCTACCCAAAGGTAAGCATTTCTCGCTGCACAATCATTCGTTATTTCTGTCATTATTGTTCCAAAGCCCATATATTTGTGAGTGGCAATTTCAAGACTGCACGCTAAGAGTAAAATATGAACTAGAGTTTCAGATGAATACCTTGAAAACTCCCTGAGAATTACAACCGCACCAATCGAACCAGATTCTATTGCATTAGTTTCTGAAATTCAGTGCCAAATATCACATTAATTTTATGATTTCTAGCTATCTTCATTTTTACAAAATTTATAATAAATGTTGTATATAAGACTCATTAAACAAGGTAAATCTAATTCCGTATATTGGCCTTTATAATATAAAAATCATAAATTATTAAGCTTAAATTGCTTAAATAGGATAACTATATATATATATATAGTGAGTTTGATTAATTTTGTGTAACTCCAAACTATTAGCCTTCTTCCAATGTGTCCATGAGAAGTATGGGGGTTGGACACCCCTGATCTAGATAAATCAGTAGTAGACTAACTAATGTAAGATTATATAATTTCAAACTAATAAATGAAATATCCTTGTTAGCTACCAAATTTTCACAAAATGCCAGCAAATTACAAAATGAAGAATTTAAAAACTACGCAGAGGAATTGTAGGATAGCAAAAACAGCATTCAAAATAATTCTTCCTAAGTAACCCTCCAATAAACACAAAATTAATTAAATTAATTTCTTCTGATCTCAAGTTATTAGTGAAGGAAAAAAATCACGAATAGAACCAATTATCGTAACTGTAAACAAATTATCACATCTTGTAGAAGAATGAAATGGAAACAGTCTGAACAGAATAATTAGCTCTTTAACTGAAACAAATGAGGTAAGCAATCTTAAAAAACTCAGGAAAGGAAATAAACTAAAGTAATAAAATAGAAGTTAATTAAGTCGAGGAAGATCATCTGCCTATCTCCCCAATACACAGTCAAAGAAAAAATCCCTACATAGATATAGATGAACACCACGATAAACCAACACTCTTAAGTGATATAAATGAAACAGTAACAATAAAAATAATAGGAAAAATAGTTTACGGGAGGGGGAAATTAAATTTTTTCACACTACCTTCACAGCTCATAGTATAAAACTACAAAATATTATTTCCATAAGGGAAAATCAAATTTATATACATTTGAAATACATCAGAATTAGTTTCGAATATTCATCAGGAAACTCCCTAATAACACTATACAACACTAAAATAATCTCAGAGTCTCGATCTTAAAGCTTCAACACAGAACTTATAATTGTTCTAAGAAATCGTGAAAATAATCCAAACATTCCTCTCTTCTTGGCAATTTTACCTAGATCAGAATAAAAGTTTAATCGTTAAAAGACAATTCAGACAGCTCAGTGCTGCTTTCAGCAGTTTTATCACTCAAGATACTGTGATTGAGAGGAAAAATGTATAAAATGTGGAGCA
Organism: Nephila pilipes; assembly: GCA_019974015.1. Classification (NCBI taxonomy): domain Eukaryota; kingdom Metazoa; phylum Arthropoda; class Arachnida; order Araneae; family Nephilidae; genus Nephila; species Nephila pilipes. Next base: position 138,722 of record BMAW01098341.1, on the reverse strand, counting down.
ATCATTTAACAGGAGATTACCCCAAATCGCTAGAAACACGTCCGAAATATACACTCTATGATGGAGCTCATTTCACCAATTTGTCGGGCTCCAAGAATCCAAAAAATCTGAAACCAGCTATGTCAGTACAACACGCTTGAGAAGAAAGGATGAAAGACCAAATTAAAACACATCAACGCAATTCCAACATAAAAATCAAAATCTACCAGCAACTTAACCAAATTAGATATACACAAGCAATAGTAACACAAAATGTCATTGATGCTGACACAGAAGGAAGCTATATTTTCTTTGGTTCAGAATCAATTAATAAATTAGGCTTAGAGGCTGTTACGCAAAAGTTTTGCTTTTTTTTCCTTATGCATTTTCAGTTGAAACGCCGATTTTTTTAAAAGAAAAACAGGAGAATTATGAATTCAATAGTTGATTCCGATCCCGACGTCATAGGACACCACAAAATGAGAGAACATCTCGTCGCAGATGAGGCACAGATATTTTTGATATTTTGCGGAGAACATCCTTGCTTGAGTTCCAGAACAACAAAAAACAATCATACCATTTACAATCAAACTTTAACCTTTACTCTGGATATTCTATTATCCGCTGATCCGATCCACTATTCTAATAGATATGACATTAACACAATCACTAATATTGCTGTCACAAAACCTTGTCCACTCGAACATCACATATATTAATGAGTTTAGTAATAATCGTAACCCAATTATAACTGATATTGTTCTTAATAATTTCTGCTCCCTCCCCCGGCTTTACATATCCTTAAAACTGCAAACTGGATTTAATTCTAAGAAATTATATACCAAACCACTAGAGTAAACCATAAATTAATATAAATATGAAACAGAGAAAGCAATAGAGACATTTTTCATAACACTTATCATTTAAGCTATATCCGCTATTAATCTCACCAAGATTTTCATTGATTGATTAAGTTATGAGGGATGTGGAGCAACAAAGACTGCAACTACTATCCCTTTGAGTTATATTCTCTTAGTTAAATTGATGTCAAAGTACATTGGCCTCCAAAAGTAAAGGTAAAACCGTTTTTTTGCATCTAATTCGCAAATGAATGATTTTAAAGATAACAAATTTGGTGGAAATGTGCATTAAACAGTTACTTATTGAATGTGTCATAGAAATTTACATAAGTATAATGCAAAAGCGATTTACAACAAAAAAGCACTCTTGGCAGAAAAGTCCATTCTTGGAGAAAACAGTACATCACAGTTTTATGTGGTAGAATGTCATTTGAACATTACAAAAAAGAGATCTGATAAGGAATGTGTCCACCCCTAACTTGAATGCATTGACGGCATTGACTCTCAAGGTTGTCAATTAAGTTGTCAAACACCGAAATGGGAAGCGAAGGCCAGGCACGGAGTAAGCCTTGTTCCAGCTCATGTAACAAACTTGGAAGAAGACTTGAAAGCAGCACAGCAACCTGTGTATGAAAATCCTAATTTTCATTTCAAGCTTAAGTCCTGTATTCTTTTGGCTCGTAAAATTACCCAACAAATTTAAAAATTAATTTAATATTTGATTACATTTCTAAATTTTCTCTATAGTTTCTATATATATTTCCATAAAAAATTTCTATATGGTTGTATGTATATATATATATATATATATATATAAATAACCATAAACTAATAAGGAAAATTGAAAATTTAGAAATGTAATCAAATATTTAATTAATTTTTAAATTTGTTGGGTAATTTTACGAGCCATAAGAATACAGGACTTAAGCTTGGAATGAAAATTAGGATTTTCATACAAGGACTTCAGCCAAATAGGCTTCGCTTCAGCAATAGGACTTTTTAAATGAGAATCACTGGTAAAAGGGCAAGAGAAGACGCAGTAGAGGTTAGCATCTCCAACAGAGCCACAGGGAAATAAGATTTTTTTTTTTTTTTTTCAAATTAAAAATTCAACTTTTTTACTTAGTTCTATAAATGTGTTTTTTTGTAGATTTTGGATTTTAATTGTTCTCTTACTTTTATGTGTTTTAATGATAAATTCATTGCTTTATCTTATACATATATGTATATATATATATATATATATATATATATATATATTTGTCTTGCGCTTCATTTCTGAATATTTCAATTTGCCTTTTTGAATGTATTACTTGTACCAAAGCTGTCACCGACAGATTGACTGTGAGCTTGAGTCATAGTATCAGCATCTATTATTAGGAGGAAATCGTGACGTCAAAGAAATACAGATTGATATGCATTTCAAATGAGAATGAAGAATGAAAATTTGAAAGTATTAGAACTAAAACGTCACACTCTATAAACATACAATTAGCTTTTATTATTAGCTTGGATTTCGAAATTATGTATTATATTTTGTTCTTTGCTCCAATATGTACTGTTATTTCTTACCCTTTATTGTTGTAAAAAATTGTTAAAAAAATTCTTTTTGCTCGTAAATTCAAAGTGAGGGGATGACTGTCTCCGGTTGGTGTCAATTTGAATCTCTAAGCTCTTTGGATGAGCTCGGTCCCCTTGATTATTCTGCCAATAGTCTTTGTGTTACTTCTTGTGCAACAATAATAAACCCAATCAATCTCTGTATCAAATAGTTTATTTTAAACGTCTTGATCTTATTTGGTTCAATATAGCCGTATCTGGCTCTTGCGCCATTAAGCTTCACAATCACTCACAATGTACTGCAATAATCCGCTTCCTGGTTTATCTAATCTAAATTTTCTGCAAACGATTTTACATGGAAAGTGTAGTCTATATTCCACTGTTAAAAATTTCTTGGCATACACAGATATCTGCTTGCGTAATGAGAAGGATATTTAAACAGATATATTTGTTCTTGGTGCCGTGGCCGCGGTAGCCAAGTGGTCAAGGTTTCGAATCAGAGGCCGGTTGCTTTCGTTCAGTCGTGGGTTCGATCCTTGGCCGCCAAAGACCCGCCGTGTAGCCGAGGCTGATGCACGTTAAATCTGTCCAAAGTCCTCCCTTTGGCCCCTTTGGCGTGGTGTGGATGTTAGGAGAGGAGGGTAGCAGCTCAGGTATCGTCCTCGTCACTTGACCGTGGTTCAAAATTACGTGGTCCGTCTCCAAAAGCACTCGTGTTGCTTCTAGTGTGACGTTAATAAAAACTTTTTAAAAAAAACTTGTCCTTGGGGCCCTTATGGTTCCATTGAATTAAATTCATAAGAAAGGAATATTTGATACAAACTAGTGCAACTCTGTCCTATCCTATTAGAAAAATTATTAATATTAGTGTGGAAATGTTATCCACATTATAAAATATTAAAAATAACTTCCTTCTAAGAGTGACTGTAATAAACATATAATCAATTAAACATCATAGCGAGGGTTGATTAAAAACAAAATTAATTAAGTGAAACTGATGATTTTCAAAATGAAAGCAGTCTGAAAAAAATAATTTCATAAAAAATAAGTTGGAACTGCTTTATATATATATATATAGTTATATACATGTGTGTGGGACTGAAATGACCTGCATTAAAAATCCTGAAAATGGAAGATAAAAATTCCCTGAGGATTACAAGTTCTACAAACGAAAGAAGAGGTAGGAGTTTTTTAATTATTCTCATTTGAACTGAAAATATTTGACAATCTAAAATGTTTAAAAACTCAATAAAAAGGGATTTCACTGAACTTTTAAATGAAATATATGATACCCCTAACAAACGATTTAACTGTATTTCAATTAAATAAAGAAAATGAGTGGGGAACTCTTAGAATATTGAAGAGGAACCGGAATTTTTCATCGACCGATGGAACTTTATAGTTAGGGAAGTTATATATATATATATAATATGAGTTTGTATGTGTGTGTAATAGCTTTTAATGGATGAATTAAAATGACCTTAGTCTATTTCTTATTTTTGAATGAGAGAAAGGTAATTTTATATGTCGATGAACGCAGGCAAGCACCGTTGATTCGCATTCATGAATCACATTTGAAAAATTGCGGAGATCAGAAGCGCGGTTTCTTCCTACTGCTGTAGAATTTTTTCTCTAATATTAGTATCAGATAAACACCGAATGAAGTTTGCTTGAAGCATTAAGGTAGATATTGATTTAGCGCATTCGATATTTTCACATCTATATTTTAAATTTGCCACTTCTTAAGAGTTCTTTGAGATCAGTATTGTAAATTGAAATTGATTCACCTGGTTGCTATGCTCTGCAGAGAAACTTGTGCTGTTTTCAGAGCTGTTTTTACCCTCCCCGGCGCCCTAGACATTTCAAATTGTTATGCCCTTTCCCGTATTTCCAGAGCACCCCCTTCCTTTTGTTTTTACCTTGCTAGTTTTGGTTCGGGAGGGAATTTCACTTAACTCTCTTATTCTTTTCCTTTCTTTATTTTTGCTCTTTGGTGAGTCTTTCCATTATTGAACGCCTATGAACCCTCCGCGTCCCGGACTGGCAACCAGCAGCCGTAAAGAAAGGATAGTGGCATGTTTGGGCCACTCATGTTCATTTACTGTACTGTTACTTACGGCAGCATGGACCACCCACTCACCCTTTAGTAAATTAGCGCAGTAAATTAATGAAATCATTTGCAATAACAGAATATTGTATACATTATTGTATGAACTATTTTTAATTTGTTAGTTATCATCTTTTTCATCGCTTATCGCTTTACTTTTACTTTTAGGCATTCTTATTATTTGTTGAGTCACTATCATTGTACTTGTACAGCAAAGGCTTTCTTCGAGCTTTGATCATTACAAAATAATTAACGACATCATTGTAATCAATTTCCATTGTAATATCATTTTTAGTGCATATCAATATGAAACTGTGTTAAGCTTTTTATTTTCAGTTGTAGATCTCATTTTAGATTTTGCTCTCTTTAGGTAGAAAAGCTTCTCTCTGTTGTACAGTGTATCACAGGAAGAGTCAAGTAAATTCTCATTGCCACTTCTAAATTTGGGAAGGCACTTTCCAGCTTGTTTTCTTGACGTGGAAGAGATTCCTTTTGTTGTTATTTTTTCCACCTTCGTATACATTTTGAAATGTTGACACACTTGCATAAACTGTTCTTTATCGATTTCCTTGGGGTAGCTTTGAACCAAATATTTCTCCTGCTTTGTCACATCTTCTTGCTCCTTTTTATGAAAATTTCTGAATGTTTGGAATCTTGTGTTGAGAACTTTGTAGCAATTTCTTCTTTTGTTTAATTATATTACAATATTGTCAATAATTGGTAAGAAAACTGAAGCTCGAAATCTCTCTCCTGGAATCATTCTCTCAAAATCTGGATCTCTTTTCTCATCTGAAAAAAATTTCCTTTATCTCATTTTTTTTTTCATAGCTAGGCTCAGACACGTTAGCTAGTTAAATGCTCTTGTCCCGTAATCATCAAAGTTGGATCCTTTTTCAGATAAACACAAAGATAAGCGCCAAGGAGGTTAAGCTCACTTCAACTTCTCTGAACTAGATTGTGTTAAGTGTACTGTTTAAAATGACAAAATTAAATTGGACGAAGTTTCTCTCGTAGTCGAATTTGTGTTGACCGACTTGCAAGATGTAGTTACTGATGACAATGTTCCGCGTAAAGATGAATACGAATATGTATTTAAAGGATTAAAAAAAAGAAACGGAAAGATGAAAAATTAAACGAGGATTGAAGGTATTAGAAATATTTCCATGATTTTTTTTGAAAAAGAATATATCTCCATTAAAATTTAAAACTATTTATTGAATATACGCTATGTTGCCCTGGCATAAATGCAAATGTAAAGAGGGCATTTTCGTTTAGTGTAAGTTGTTCTTAAGTGAATGCGCTATTCTAAGAAAATTTCGACTTATACCGAAAAATTACATTCAACATAAAACTGTAATCTTAAGGATTTAAATTTATATCAATTAAAAATATGAAATTCTCTCTTTATGTTATTTTAAATTAAAAATGTAAATGTTTGGAGAAAGCTCAGTTTTTGTTTCAGAAATCTAATTGTCTTATATAATGAAATACCATTAGTACTCTTTTTGTGAAGGAAAAAAATTGGTCTCCAAACAATATCACTAATCATAGCCGAGAGTAAACGTTAAGCGTGACATTTCTGGAAGCACCAGAGACAGATTTTATGAGTTTAGAGAAGCTGACAAATTACTAAGAATTAATGTTTGAAACATGTAAATATGCTTGTGTTTTCTTGGTATCATGTTCAACAACGAATGTAGGATATATTTCCAGGCTCAAATCGTGATACCAAAATCAAAATAGTTTTTTATATTTTTGAAAATTATTGAAAAAAAGAAATTTTCTTGGGTTTGAAGAAAACAAATATTTTTCAACATTTTGCCAATTTTTCAGGCGTTATTTTTTACCAAAAATTTGTTTGTAACTTTACTGGGATTCATTTGATCGGGTGAACAATTTCCAAGTGGGTGTCTGAATCCCAAACGACGTAACGGTCTTTCACACTAGATTTGCCTATGTCCGTTTTACTGCTGTGAACGAGTAATCATCCATTTTCTTCTAAGAGACAAAGACAGCCCTCAGTAATAAAAATGTCCTCTCCATGGGGATATTGCCGACCGCCCGTGTCTTGAAAGGGGAAGGAATATAAACATCTTGCTTTTTTGAAGATGTTGTGAAAGAAAAGATAAATCTTTTCACGACTGGTAGCTTTGCTTAAATAGATTGCTTTAGTAATAACCTTACACCAAAATATAAAACTCTTGGAAGATTAATCTGAATACATAGTTTGCCAGTTTACTTTAAAAAACACTGCAACTAACTGGCCCGACAGTCAGTGACGTGGTTAACTTTTGCAACTTACCATTAAGTAAACGAAGTACGTAAGAAACAACAAGCCGTCGTTCACTCTGGCTAAGAGTTTTCTACAGGGCTGGCAGAAGGAAGAGGAGAGTATGAATCGATCAGCTGTTAAGGGGGTGGGAATGGAAACCGATGAACTGTATCAGTGCCATGTCTCTGCTCCATCAAACAGTTCCGTTGACTCATCATCAGTCAGACGCACTGCATTACCCACTCTTTCGCTCTGCTTGCACACACACACAAACACTACGCATACATGACTCACTAAGTGGTGGTACGTTCGCTGTAATTAATTTTTTTTTTTTTACTTATGCGCCCTAGGCACGTGCCTTAGCGGAAAAGTGGCCCTGGCTGTTTTGTGAGTATGTTGACACGTTTGCACATACGCTTTTTTAGAGTTAAAATATTTCAGTACAAGTCTCTCTCTCTGTGTAGCAGGTAAGTAAGGAGCTGTGACCCTGGATAAAAGATAATGTTTAGATTCTAAACAGTTCAAAAGTAATAGTTGTTTCACAACAGCAGCGTGTTTGTAATTCCTTTAAATCTGAAAATTTTTTCTAAGCGTTCAATATATTCATCAAAGGCTTCTGCACTCTCATCATAAGTGTCAAACGTTAACGATAGAGTCTGGAAATGTTGCGTCTTGGCTTTTCGGTTACGTTGGTGCTGGAGTCTCTAGATGTTTCGCGACGAAAGTATTTAAAGCTCACATAAGATCCTGAATTTAAGACATCATGATTTATCACTCATCACCAAACTGTTGTGTTATTATTTAATCTTTAGAGGGGTTTAAATAGAAAGAGAAGCTTCAAACAACACATTACCTTATTTGGTACACATTGCTGCTCGACGTGCCGAATTCCTCTTAGTTTGAAGTATGTAGGGGCCACACCATATCTTGCTATTGCCATTCGCGTGACAGAAATAACTGAAAATACACGACATGCTATCAGGAAGTTTACAGGAAATAGGAATGAATCAGGACGTGCAATGCTCGTGTTTTTAAATGGAAACGATGAAATAGTTAGTGGAAAATTATTTCCAGCTTCTTTTTGAGATTGCCAAATTAATCGTGTTGCTTGTTATTGAACCAAGCAAAATTACATTCATAACAGAATTCATGCTGTTATGTTTTAGTCTTAAGTGAGCGCTAGTTTTGACATTGAGGTATTTTCATTTTTAAATTATAATGTTGAACTGTTTTTATTTTACCATTCTTTTTTTATTGTTTGATTTCGTGTGTACTTTAATTGTCTTCTTTTTAAATTTCTAAGGATTTTTAACATATTTGCTGTAGTATTTTCCCCCAGGAGTCAGAATTACCGAATGAAATAGAAAAATTACAAATATATAAGGTAAAGGAATCTTTTGTATTATACGTATCCCAAACATCAATAGTCGAAAATAAAAATTTAAAAAATTATATAGCTGAAAACAATATCAATTTTAACGAGGAGGAAGATTTTGATCGTTATACCTTACATGAAATTTTAAATAAATTTTAGAATAGTAATTGTGTAAAAGATGAAGTAGAATGGAGGTGTTCTTGTAAAAAAAAAAGTGTATTCAAAATGCTGCATATTTTACTTCAGAATCTTTTTCCAATCACCGTAAAATGTGCAAAGAATATATTGCTATTGAAAATAAGGATAACATTAATGTGATCAATCAAGGAGATAAAAAAGAAGTGTTAGATTGTCGTATTTGTCTAAAACGTTTTCCATACTTATCAAAATCACCGAAATATATAGAACGATGTTCAAATTCAACTTTGCCTTATCCTTGTCCACATCTTGAGTGTAATTGTAAATTTAAGTACTTGACGTAATCGCTAACTCACAGAATAGATATGACGATAAAGGAATTAAATTTTGAAGATAAATTAAGTTTTCAATCATGGCTAGAAAATGGGGAAACTAGAAGTTTTACCTCTTTTAAAAAAATTTGCTGGTAATAAAATAAGAGAAACAAACGTTTATATTCGAAGAATCTTTACCTAGCGGGGTTGTAGATCTTTTTTTTCCCCCGAAATGTACTAAGATTATCAAACTGAGCAAGTAACATTCAAATGTGGCAGTCGCCCAATAGATTCCCCTCATATACGATGATGTATTAAAGAGTTATTCTTTCCCATCGGTCACGATTTTTGTGACTTCCGACAGTGAATATAGCATAGACTTAATTTAATTAGGTTGCATGATATAAAAAAAGAAATTGAGATTACACCTTGACCAGTTGCAGATCCTTATGGAATTTTATTTTCCCGAGATCAGATACACGGCAACATGTCAGAGAGCTACAAGCAATGTGGTTCAATCACCACTTTTTTTCCCATATATCACAGTTCGTTTTATAGTCAAAAGCATGATCACAATTTAACCAAAAATATTAATTTACAAAAATATAGAAATAAAATTAACAACTGAAGTTTAGGAATTGACAATGATTATTTACATTACTGTTATGTATTCATTGTATTTGTTATCGTACAATAGCTAATTAATATTAATTTCGAAATATTTTCGAACACTTTCTTAACCAATTATGACGAGACTCGTGCAGCCATCTAGTGTGGGAAAACTCAACTAACGCTGTTCTCACAGATTCTTAGAAGTAGTTCAACCGTAAAGCTTACTATGGGGGCGCTGCAGTATTTGAAAACCTTCTCTTCTTCCGGTTATAGCGATATCTCCATTATTTTGTATACGTTCCTATACGGAAGTACGTAGATTTTTCTTTATATTTTTACAAGAAATTTTTCTCTTTTTTTTTGCCTTTGAAATGAGCTCTGCGAAAAAGAGTCGACATGGAACTTTCTGTTCCGCATTTGGATGCTGCATGAGAACTGGTAAAAATTTACTGTCGGCAGTTAAAATGTATCATTTCCTTAAGAGTCCGTCTAGGAGATTACAATGGGAGGCTACTGTGCAACGAAAAGACTGAAAGGCAAATAATAATTCAGTGCTTTGTAATAAGCACTTCATAACAGGTTAGTGTTCTGTTAAATTATTCATTTTTTAATATGTTTTTGCTTAATAATCATGTGTATTTCGTTTCAAACGTTGCTCGACTCTGTTTTATAGTAACCTTGGCGAACATTTGGCGGGTTTTTGCATGAGTTATGGGAACTTCCGGCATTTTTTATGTAAACATTTTAGATGTTTTAATTTTATTTATGTAAATATTATGTTTAATTTTATGTATGTAAATATATACAAATATATATATACATAATTTATGTATGCTTGAATTTTTATTGGTTAGATTCCCCGTTTCATGTGCAGCATGATGTAATTATATTGCAATGAGAACTATAGTTAATTGTCACAATATTTATTGCAATACGAGCTGTAATTGTCACAATATTATTCAGAAACATTCATTTTGCGTTTCTAATTTTAAGATTTTACATTTACATTTGGTCAGTTTTTCCAAAAAAAAAGTTATTTTTTACACAGTATGATTGAGATTATTTCATGAAATAATTTTCACTAATATAAATAATATATGAAGCATTGGTATAAAGTGAAAAGGATTATTATTCTATTTCTTGCAAATATGTCAACTATAATTATTACAAATATTATAAATTAAGCATAATTAAAAGTTATACAAATTATTTTTTTATAAAACTGTTTACAATGTATATTGTTAGTGAAATTTGTATTTAAACTACTTTGTAGGAAAACCTTTAAATGATGCAGAGCACCCAGATTATGTTCCATCAATATTTGAACATGGAAAACAAACTTCTTTGAGCTCTTTGAACTGGCAACTGAAACGTAAAACATCAAGTGCTCCTCTAACTGGTATGTTCAAATTTTATTAGTATTATAAAGAAATTTAATACATGTGTATATTTAATTTACTTAATCCATGAATTACTCATCAAATATTTTTCAATTTACTTTAAATGTATATTGTATTATGAGGAATTTTGAGTAAAAATAGTAATTATAAATTTTGCTTTAAAAATAAATTTTCTTTCATTAATGTCTTCTCTCAATTTTTTCCAGAAGATGAATGAATTATCAAAGAGATTCAATGTATAAATAGTTTGAAGCTGGATACCATGAAATGGAGCAAAAGCTGCATACTACACAATTATTATTACAGCTGAAGCAAAATGATTCAATTTTTTTTTTCGCAATTTAGTTACAATTCTCAAAGAAATTTAACTTTTGAGTACTCCGAATTGTATCCAATTTCCTTTCAAATTTGAATCTAAAAAGAATTTTTTTTTTTAATTTTTATTATGTAAAAATTTTAAGATTCCTTGCTTGTACACATGTTTTGATTTCATGGGAATATTTTAATAAACATTTTTGGAGGATGAAAATCTGTTTTGATTTGGTGAATTTTGAATACATAGACAGGCGAAAATTTTTAGTTTATTTCAATCAAATTAACTTTATAGTGTTGTAATTTGTTTTCTCTGACTAACTGGCTTATTTAACAAAAGAAAAATTGTTAGATTCGCTGAAGAGAATTAAATGTAAGAATTACTTAATTTCTGTTAATTGGCTGAAGAGAATTAGATATAAGAATTACTTAATTTCTGTTAATATAATCTTCATATTTTACTCTTAAGAGTAATTGATACAAAGAAAAATGTGTTAAATTGAAATTTTAGAAATTTATTGAGGAGAACAAAAAGTTGGAAATTCAAGAGTGAAAATCTCCTTAATTACAGTATTTATAACCCCCCCCCCTTTTTTTTTTAAGTTTGTTTTATCAGGTCTAAGTCCTTTATCAAACTCATTGAAACAATTTATTTATTGTCAGTGAATAAAATTTTATTTACTCATGTGTATGTGCTTATAATTGTTGTTTCTTATTTTCTTACTTCATTTTGTTTATAATTAAATTTCTTGGGTGTAGAGAGTTAAATAAAATTTATTCAATTAATATAAAATGCATAAATGAAAAGTCTGAAATCAAAAAGCATGTCCAAACGACTATTCTTTTAATAATAAAATAACAGGATGACTTACAGCAGATTATGGAATATTACAATTACTATTTATTAGAACGCACACATATCCAATAATTATTTAGTGATGTTCTTACTGCCAGTAGAAAAAAAAAACTCGTGAAACTAACACTTAAAGAACGACAACAAAACATCCATTAAAAGAGCTGTCATTTATGTCACAAGATATATAACAATACTACTGCTTGTCATATTTTGAAGATTGTAAGATTCAACAAATCTCTTAAACAATATTATTACATTAATTTATGGGAGGTGGATGGAATTCATTTCAAGCATCTTAGATGTATAATATTTATATAAATATAATTTAAAAAATATTTATACATAAGCATAATTGCATTTATCAATATGCTATATTTTAAACTTGAATTAAAGATTAGTAAATAAATAGTAGCACTTTTTTTCTTAGATTCAAAAAATTTAAAATTAAATTTGTAAAATTTCTGACAAAACATTAAAAAAAAAAAAAAAAAGAAAAGAAAGATGTACTGGTGTTTGTAAATTCCAATAATTTGCATCATATTCAATTATTTAACAATGGAAATCTTTGGCTGTGCATGTGACAAAAAGACATTTATTAAACTAACACATTTCAATTTGACCTCGAACTTGATTAAAATTGACATGATTTTTTTTTTTAAATTTTAGGTTATCTAAAAAAAATTTTTTTTCACGGGAATATGATCCACAGCTAATTATATAAATCAGGAAATTAACAAAAACACACTACTGGTGTTTTTTTGAAACATGTTATGATTTATGAAATATAATACATGACATTATGGATTTAATATACTAGTTGAATTTCAATAAATTATAAATACAGTAATTAGTTAAACTTCAATTAGCATAAAATTAACATATTTATATAAGAATTTTTTAAATAAATACAAGAAAAGAATTTAGATTCAATCTGTTCACATAATTTGGCAAATAAGTCAATTTAATACAACACAAAAATAACTAAATACATAACATAAAAAATATTTTCAAAGTATGCATGAATACTTTTGCTGATATAAAAGAATTTGGATTTGAAATGTCAAACAATTCAACAATTGTTTGTGAATTAGCGAGAAAGTTAATAAAAAACACTTTATTTTGAATATTTGATATGTACAATCAATTCAGCATGTAAATAAATTACTCTTAATTAACAATAAACAAAAATATAAGGCCTTTTCCAAAAACACTCATAAATACTTTTCTTTTCATAAAGAAGAATGTCAGAATAAATAAGAAATAAAATGTATACTAATACAGTAATTATATTCCTAATTCAGCACATTACAAGAAAAAATTAAATATGATACATCATAGCAAATGCGTTACTAAGCAAAATGGATCCACCTAAATATACTATCGGTCGCCAAAAATCGCGATAAAGCAAGCAATTATGTTAACCTTTCCAAAAAATGCAAAGTATTTTAGCATAAATAAAGAAATAAAATTGTAAAAATCCTCAGATCTGAAATCTATATAACACCTTTTTTCAATAGAGTTTAAAAAAGTTTCAAAAATTTGAGTTAAAAATGTACAAAACTTGTTAAATTTCGTTGATTTCCCATTGATCAAGAATGACCGGAAGTCGGGAAGGTTTGCGATCGAGTTTGGTTCATTGTTATTGTTTACAAAGTCGAATTTGTCCATAAGGCTTATTTATCCTCTACATAAAAAGGTTATAGAAAAAAAAAATTATATAATAGCTGTATTGAAAAAAAAAGCTATTCTATATATCAGTTTCAAACCTCGCTACATAGAAAAATATTAATACATTTTTTATATTGATAGTATTTTAAAAAATATTTTCACTCATAAAAAAAGTCTTAAATACAATTATATAATGGCAAAATGGTCCTAACCTGTAAATCCCAAATAAAAATAAATTTATAAAAATTAAATGTTAGCCTTTATTACAGTTGTTTGGTCAAATAACAAAGCGCTAACTTTCCTAAATTTTGAGCTTATCAGCATTTTTTGCATTGCTTTTTTTCTCTTCTCTCTCAGCACTTTGAGGGCCGCGGTAGCCTAGTGGTCAAGGTCGTGGATAGCGGCTGGCGGTTTTCGTTCAGTCGCGGGTTCGATCCTTGGCCACCAATGACCCGCCGTGTAGCCGGGGCTGATGCACGTTAAATCTGTTCGGGGCCCAAAGTCCTCCCGTTGGCGTGGTGTGGATGTTAGGAGAGGGGGTGCCAGCTCAGGTGTCGTCCTCGTCACTTGACCGTGGTTCAAAATTACGAGGTCCGTCGCCAATAGCCCTCGTGTTGCTTCTAGTGCGACGTTAATAAAAAACTAAAACTAAACTCAGCACTTTGAATCCTTTTCAGGGTTTCGCCACCACTGTTTTATCTCTTTCCTTTTGTGGATAAGCACTAATTCACTCGTGTTTATTGCGAGCCATCTAAACTAAAATAATCTAAACAATCTAAAATATTCTGCTTAAAAAACACTCAATCTTCCACAGGCAGGTAAAGAAATTGCATCATGGCCTTTGCTGCTCTACATCCCACATAAAAACCAAGCAATCAATCAATCAACTATGGGAAGTCAATTTTCACTTTGCTCTATATCTCATTGACCCAATGAATCAATCAATCAATTAGTTTTCACTTTTTATTCTCATGGAATTTAAATTAGTATAAAAATTCTTGTACATTATTACACTAATTGGACATGGAAGATTCATTTACACGTGACGATCTTCTCGCCCAACAGAAGATTGAAAAGAAAGAATTAATGGGTAATAAAATTATTTACTTGCTTTCTCATTTTTTTCAAATATTGAATGGTCAAAATTTTTAATTCTCAATAATTGTTAATATAAATAAAATTTATTCGTATTTTTAAGATTATAAATACACATATATATCAGAATACATATATGTGTATTGTATATAAAAAGAAACTAAAGTATAAATAGGGCATGTGTGACCATAATATTTTTTTCATAAAGTTTGATTATCTTGCATCCTTCACAATTGAATAAGGAAGGTAAATTTCTCTAGTTGCATATTTTTGGAAACTTGTTTTCTTAATCTCCAACATTCAGGTTCTTATTACTTTCTTAAAAAATTTTCAAATAATATGCAGTGACAAACATCTAATCCTCATAGAATTATGATCAGTGTTCATTATTATACTGTGTATTTGTTTTGTTTGTTTATATGTTGATGTGCAGTGCATATTATTCATTTCACAAGTTATTTTGTCTTTTGTAGAACTGGTTAGATGTTTCTGAGTTGAGTTTGAACTAAAAAAAATTATCATGCTTTCAATTTTTGATTAAAATGTGGTTTAAATTGATTGTTTTAAAAAATGTGGTTTGGATTAAAATGTGGCCTTGGTGACTGAAATTGCTGCATCTGTATCTTTTCTGCTTAGATGTGGCTGTTATACATGCCAACCCTGAACTTTTTACCTCTCCATACTAGTTAAATGCTCGTCATCAGTTTTGGGCATAATATTATTTTTGGGCATAATAATATTGGGCATATGTTCAGATTTTGTAAGGCTTCTTTTTGTCAATTAATGAGTGTTTTTTCTTTATTGTTGTTCTTGTGTCTGGAATAGATTTGAAACTTTTGCTGGTTAAGAAAATGATGTGGTCATTGTAATTATATGTGTAATTTTTTTTTTCCGGTTTACTTGTTTTCTCATATAAATGACATTTCTAGAAGGAAGGTAATCTTTAGAAGAAAATTTTTAAATGTTCAATAATAGCTAGTAACTTGGAGGACCTGGAGTAATTGGGGACATAGATGCATCTAAATTTATGAAAATGGTAATAATTAAGTTCTTAAAGACATTTCTTGGATCCACTGGCAAAATAGGAAAGTAATTTTTTTTTTTATTTCATTTAGCATTCTGCAAAACTTTAATGTCATTTTAAGGCTAGCTATAATGTTTTTATTATAAATTTTTAGTATTTTTTGTCTAAATTTCTGAAAAGTTTCTTTTAATAAATTACTATAGGCAATTTTTATTTTTGTTAATTTCTTTAAATATATTTTGAAAAGCTCCAGATTGAATTTTTAGTGACCATAGACAATACAATCAAAGCATCCAACTAGTTTAATTATTAAAATTTATACTCATTCTAAAATCCTACTGTGTTTTTCATTCTTGTAGAGGACTAAAGAACATTTTTAAAACTTGCTTTAATGTGATTGAATCAATAGATGAATTTTATGGAATTATGTATTTGTAATAATGTGAATATGTTTTGATTTGCCAGAAAATGACATTAAAACAATAACATGTCTTGCATCTCTTTTTATTACTTTTGGAATGAATCTAAATTTGTGAAAATGACAATTGTGAAGTTTTAAAAATAGTTATTGTGTCTTTGTGGGGAGCCATGGGCAAAATAGGTTAGTAAAATTTGTTTCATATTCTTTTATTGAACATTTTGCGGAATTTACACAATTGGTACGATTTTCAAAATTATATCAAGGGTTTGGGTTAAACAGAATTTTCACTTAAAATTTCTTTACTACATATTCTATTTTTTATTAAATTAACTTTACCTGATCTAGAACTGAAGAATATTATAATTGATTTTCTTAAGTATTAGAATAAGGTATGATTGTTACAAATATTTGAAGATTTCATATATTTTAAAAAATATCAACTTATCTTTAACTATCATGTTTTTATTTAATGGAGATAAACATTCGAACAGTGTTATTTTTTCATCCTTTTGTACACACAAATGTGAATGTAAGGTAAATCTTCGTAATATGCCTCTTAAATAAGAGAATGACTGACACCTGTGTTATGGGTTTTTTTCTTATTATATGTTGTACTCAGTTGAAAATTGTTATTTTTGCATAAAAATATAATTGTATTGTGTGCAATAAGTGTATAAAATTATATTTGTGCTTTGTTAATTGTAAGTACATAAATTTTTTTAGTGAAACAAAAAAAAAAAAAAAAAAAGAATGAAAATAGGATGTTGGTTTAATGATGTAAAATTTAGATTGTCTGAACCAGGGGTGGCCAAACCATGGTGCATGCATCAATTGTGACATATTGGATGATTAACAAGTTACGCTTCTGAGTGAGTTATCTTGGTGCTGAGTTTTGAAGCACAGTTTTTGCAAAAGCATTTCATACACTTTTTTTTTGTTTTATTTTGTGTGATCTGTTTGTTCTTTTTCAACATTTTTTAGAATTTTGTACTTTCCTATGCTTTTTAAATTCCTCTTATTAATTACATTTCAAAATAAAATGAAAAGAAGCTGATAAATAATTTAATGACATGAATTTAATGAACAGTGGGAGAAAGCGTTAATATTTATAGTAAAAACATCAGGAAAACCATTTTGCATTGTTTTTGAAAGTACTTTTTCACATAATAGAAGACATGATTTTAATAGACACTGTGAAACACAGCATCAGATTTACATAGAAGAGAAAATGAAGTTTGTTTTTAGATCTGAGCTGTGAAAAGATTTTGTGACAAAGAAAAAGTAAGAAATTGGAAGAAAAAATATTTTTGCTGAAGTAAGTTGCAAAGACTTATCAATGACAGAAGCGACCTAAGAATTAGCTTTAGCAAGACGATAATTTTTTTTTTCTGAAGAAGAAATTGTAAAGTCTTGATTCCAAATATTTGCTGGCCATTTTGATAATAAATTAGCTGAAAAGAAAGCAGACAAAATTGTAATATCAAAGCAGGCAGTTATGAGGCATATCGAGGCACCCTCACAGGATATATCCCAGCAATTGATGACCTTGTCCTGTCTTGCATTTTCTTTTTACTAGCTTTGGATGAATCAATGGACATTCCTGTTGTTGCACATTAAATATTTTTATAAGAGGAATTGATGATTATTTTAATTTCTTTGAAGAATTTGTTAGTCTGAAATCATTGCATGGTAAAACAAAAGGATCAGACATTTGCGAGAAAGTAAAATCATATACCTAGAAAATCTAAAAGTAGATTGTAGAAAACTCATCAGTATGTGTACTGATGAAGCACCATCAATGATAGGTAAAATCAATGTCACTGTAACTTTGCTTCAATATGTTTTAAATCATCCTATACTAAAATAACATTGCTCTATACAATAAGAGACACTGTGTGCCAAAACCTTAAATATGCAACATGTTATGTTACCGGTTGTGAAATGTGTGAATAAAATTGGAGCAGGTGACTTGACAGACAAGATTTTGGAGAATATTGTGAATGGTTGGATTTGGGAAATGGAGATCTAAACCTTCATTGTGAAGTGTGCTTGCTTTCTAGAGGGAAGGTTTTGAGTAGATTTTGGAAATTGAAAAATGCTCAGTTTCAAATTTTTTTAGAACAGGAAAATGAACTTCCTGGGGAAATAACCCTATTATTTGACAACAACTGGCTGTTTGATTAGTCATGCTCAGTTGATATCTCAATGATTTAAATTCATAACTACAAGGAAAGAATAAATTATTTTGTAACTTAGTAAATAGCAACAGTTCATTTTGGGAATGAAATTAAAACTGTTCATCTCTCAGTTAGAAAATGGGGGGTTTGAGTCTATATCCATGTTTGAAAGAGCAGAGTAAATATTCTGAGAATAAAAGTAATTTGATCAAATACATTGAAAAAAAAGTCAAGATATTTTAAGGTACATTTGAAAGTAATTTTCATGATTTTTTTTTAAAAACTGTATTCTTTCCTTTATAAAACCATTTTCACTAAGTGAACACAATACTATGTAGATGCCTAGTAACATACAAATGGAACTGAGTGATTTAAAAACAAATTCCTTTTTAAAAATAAACATTACTCAGTGACGTTTATCCAAACATTACTCGGAGCTAAAAAAATTTGAAAAAAAGAATTACATATGTTGCTTTTAAACCACATATGAATGTGAAAAGGCTTTTTTATATATGAAATTGATTAAAAGCAAAGCAAGTTCACAAATAACCAATTCAAATTTGAAGAAATCTTTTCTGCTCTCAGTAACAAATTTTACACAATAAAAGACAAGTGAAATCCAAATGAGCTCAAAAGTTTCATTAATGTAAGTAATATTTATGTGCTGAAATAGATATTGTTTAACATACAGTAATAAAATCATTTTAAAAAGTTAATTATGTCTATAAACATACTTCTGTTAAAAAGATTATTAAATATACGTCAGTTCAAAGACTTCTTGCAAGCAGAGGGAACGGGCAAATCCAAAAAAGTATCACCATTAATGGTTCAAAATGAACTAAATGATTGTGTTAATGGAGTAAACAGAATTGGATTACATATCTGAGGATCGTATTAATGAAGTAATAATGATAAATAAATTGCGTGCCATTTTAGATAGCTAAGTAAAACTTTAAATCATTTTTCAGTTCAGCCTCCAGAATGGAATCTGGTAAAAAAGGGAAGAACTGAAGAAGGAAACCCAGAATTCAATCAGGATTGGGCGGAGTCGTTTTCATTCATATGCAATACAGATGGCCTTCTGACTTGTCTCATTTGCCACGAAAAAACTTGCACACAGTAAGAAGTCAAATTTGGAGAGACACTTCACTACAAAACATACCCAATTTGCTGGTAAATATCCAACCGCTGAGGAATGAAAAATGCTGTTGAAGAGCTCCAAAAAAACCAACAACAGTCATGTTCCATGCAAGTAACAGGACGCAATCTTCCAATAATGTTAATCTGGAAAGCTTTGTATTATCATTAGAAATTGCAAAAAGTGGAAAACCATTCACAGATGGTGATTACGTCAAAAATTGTTATATATGTGCGTCTGAAGAACTGTTTCGTGATTTCAAAAACAAAACAGTAATCATGAAAAAAATTAAAGATTTGCCATTATCTGCTAAAACAGTACAAGATAGATTTGCTAAAATGTTTTCAAATATAACACATATGCAAGTGGAAGATATTCAACTGGTTTCTGCCTTATCACTTGCTATAGACGAGTTTTGAGATATAAATGACTCTGCACAAGCTACCCTTTTCGTCAGGTATATGTAGTCCCAAGGTCCCAAAGAAGAAATGCTAGGATTGCTACCGCTCTCATGGTAAATCGTGGAGAAGACATAGAAAATGCTGTGCAAAAATACCTGGAAGACAATGGAATCGATATAAATAAAATCGTTTCTATAGCAACTGGTGTAGCCAGAAGTATGACAGGAATACATAGAGGGGAAACATCAATTCTTCAGAAAAAAAATAATAAACCACAAAATTCTAACTTTTCACTACATAATTCATCAAGAAGTGCTTTGTGCCCAAACATTTCTGGCCGAAATAGTTGAGGTCATGAACTTGGTAATTAAGATTATTAACAGCATCTTGGAAAAAGCACTCTACCATCGCCAGTTTAAAGATTTACTTGAAGAAATAGATAGCCAGTTTTCTGATGTACTTCTGCACAATAAAGTGCAATGGATTTCCAGAGGTAACGTATTGCAACGTTTTGCTTTGTGCTTGAGTGAAATAAAAACATACCTCAATGAAAAAAATATTGAACATCCCGAATTGGAAGAAGACAAATGGCTGCAAATATTCAACTTCATGGTACATAGATACCACAATGAAACTAAATGAGCTAAATCTAAAACTGCAAGGAAAGGGAAACCCAGCCTACGCTTTGCTTGAAGAAGTAGTTTGTTTGGAAAAAAATTTACTTCTTTTTGTTGAAGACATAGGGAGTGGTAAATTACTTCATTTTAAAAATCTTAAACAATATCGTGATGAGACCAATGCAACTATCGACACGAATTACTTCAGCATAGCATTAAAAACATGAAGGATGGATTCTCCGAGAGATTTGAGCAATTCAAAGCAAACAAAAGTACTCTCTCTTTCATAGTAAATCCTCTGTACACAAATATAAATGAGATCAACATTAAGCCATTTGGAATTGATGCTGGTTCACTTCAAATGCAATTGCTGGATTTGAAAACCAAAGACTTGTGGAGTCACAAGTTTACAGAACTCAAGAGTAAGTTGGAAATGTTGGAGGTGCAGAAATGCATGCACATCGCCCAGCACAAGTGGACAGCTCTAAAAGAAACTCCACGAGTTGAGGCTCTCATATTCGACGCATGGTATAGTCTTCCAGAATGCTACAGTGAGGTGAAGAAGTTGACATATTGAGTGTTGACGATCTTCGGGTCGACATATTTGTGTGAACAAACATTTTCTTGCATGAATATAATAAAAAGTAAAATTAGAAGTTTACTAACAAATGAAAATCTAGAGATGTGCCTGAAACTTAAAACAACAAGTTATAAGCCATATTTAATCAGACTTTCAAAAGGAATGCAAAGCCAATGCTGCCATTGATGTAACTATCAATATTTGTGTTTTTATATGAATAAATATTCGTCTGTATTTAAAGCCGTTTATTTTAAATCAAAAATCAAATGTATATAAGTAAATACTATATTATTAAACCAAAAATTTTAGTGGCTCTTTCAAAACTGGGAAATTTTGTTAATTGTAACTTATGGCTCTTCTATTTTAATAGGTTGCCGACCCCTGGGTTTTAAGGCATCCCTCAAGATTTTTTAAAAATTTAAAAAACATGTACCTAAGCTAATGATTACATTCCTAAAGCCAACATTACTCCAATTGTCTTAATATTCAAGCTTTGTTGAGGTAATTTATTGTTTTTGAGAGTAAAGTTGAATTATATTTTAATTTCCATTAAAGATTGGACAGCACATTTTTTAGAATGGGATATTTTAAATTGAAAAATTTATCATAAATCTAGATGCTCTGATTAAAATTAACATTTAACTAAGCATTGCATGCTATTTATCATTCAAAATATATTATCTAAATCCATTCTTATGTGATCACATGCAGCAAAACATTAATGATATTATAGCTAAAATAGAATTTGAAAAGATGTTTTTTTTTTTTAATTGCCTTAGATATACCAGTATGATACAAAATTATAGGACTATAAGAAATTTTTATATTTGTATAAAATTATAAATTACAGATAAAAGAGTTAAATACAATTACAGCAGGTTGAAAATTTTTACTCTTATAATAGTTAAAAAACAAAATAACAGAAAATGTGCACATTTCAAATTTATAAAAATTCTCATGATTTACTTTTTTTTATAGAAATAATTTATTTGCTAGATGATTTCTAAGAAAAACTCATTTTTTTGTTTTAGCATTTTCATATAAGATCTATTTATGGATTTTTAGTTTTAATTGTAGTTTTTCATTTAGTTTCTTTTTTGAGTTCAGTGTGCAAACTCATGTACACACATTATATTTTAGTATTGTTTTAAAAACTATGTATTTTTACCATATTTTAAAACTTTTTAACAGCTAAGACTCAGAAAATGAAACATAGTATCCCAAAAGGCGATAAAAGGAAGAAAAAGGAAGTAACTTCAGAAATAACACAAATGTTTGCAGATATGGATCTGAAACATGAAGAACAACTCAGAAACTTTGAAGTAAGTTACATATATCTTATGGCTACTGGTAAGATCTATCTGTTTGTGAAGTAAAAAAGAAAATAAGAATTTTGCAACATATAATATTTATTGAACAATATAATTTCCATTGTTACTTGTTACCTCTTGCCCAGCATAACAGTAATTTGTAAGTACCATTTTTGAAGAATTCCTTTGTTTTCTGAGGCAATGAACTTTAGTAGTGTTTGGTGAACATAAGCTTCAGTTTTGAATTATTTTTCCTTAAAAAATTTTTGCAGGTAGAGGAACAGATGGTAGTGGAAGGACTAGGGAGTATAGTGAATGCGGCACAATTTCCAAGAAAATTGAGATTTCCTGATGAGTCAGCAAAGCAATTTGTGGTTTGGCTGTATCGTTGTGTAGTATGATGTGCTTCCTTTTGAACTCTGCCAGCCTCTTTTTTTTTTTTTTTTTTTTTTGAATGCTTTGTTTAAAGTCTTCCATTTGCTGACAGAATCTCACTAAATAGAGCTTTTCAATAGATTTCAAAAGCTTGTAATGTATAAGTCATTGGGCATCTCACCATCAATGCAAAACTTTTATTTTCAGGCTCAATCTGTGGCAGGTTGCCCAGGTTCACAGTATGCTCTTTTCCTTGCAATGTTTTCATAAGTAATCCATATTTCATGACCTTCTGTAATCTTGTCCAAGAGTGATTACTTCTTGTTCCAAGTAAGCAGAGATGTGCTTGCATATGAGGACTCGATTAAGTTAAAATTTCTCACTCAACACATGAAGCACCTGTCTGGAACGTTTATGGATCAATCATAATAACAATGGAAATTATGTTATACAATAAATATTATCAAATGTATGAAAAATGTATTTTCTGGTAGATCTAATATATTTATTTCCATTTTTAAAAAAATCTTTTACTAAAAGGCCAATTGAAAAGTCCCCGGCCTGATACTTAGAAGGCGCTACTAGAATTAAATCCATATGTTTTTTAGTTAGCCCTAACCCTCAAAAGATGCGTGTATAAATTTGACAGCTGTCGGATCATTAGTTTGTGAATTATAGCATTTTGAGTGAAGCAACTTTTGTTATTGTGAAAAAAATGAATAAAAAGGAATTTCGCGTGTTGACAAAATATTGCTTTTTGAAGGGAAAAAATACAGTTGAAGCAAAAACTTGGCTTGATGCCGAGTTTCCGGACACTGCCCCAGGAAAATCAACCCTCAAGGATTGGTTTGCTAAGTTTAGACGTGGTGAAATGAGCACCGAAGGTGGTGAAGTCCCAAAGAGGTTGTTACCGACGAAAACATTAAAAAAAATCCACAAAATGATTTTTAATGACCGTAAATTGAAATTGAATGAAATAGCAGACACTCTAAAGATATCAACTGAACGTGTACATCATATCATTCACGAATATTTGGGTATGAGAAAGCTCTGTACAAAGTGGTTGCCGCGCGAGCTCACTTTTGACCAAATACAACGACGAGTTGATGATTCGGAGCAGTGTTTGAAGATGATCAATCGTAATAAACCCGAGTTTTTGCGTCGATATGTGACAATGGATGAAACATGGCTCCATCATTTCACTCCGAAGTCCAATCGACAGTCATCCGAGTGGACTGCACACGATGAACCCTCTCCAAAGCGTGGGAAAACGCAACAGTCGGCTGGCAAGGTTATGGTGTCTGTATTTTGGGATGCGCATGGAATAATTTTCATTTACTCCCTTGAAAAAGGAAGGACCATCAGCAGCGACTATTACATAGCGTTATTGGACCGTTTGAAGGACGAAATCGCCGAAAAAGGCCGCATTTGAAGAAAAAGAAAGTGCTGCTTCACCAAGACAATGCACCGTGTCACAAGTCAGTGAAAATGATGGCAAAAATCCATGAATTGGGCTTCGAATTGCTTCCTCATCCACCGTATTCGCCAGATCTGGCCCCCAGCGACTATTTCCTGTTCTCAAATCTGAAAAGAATGCTCCCTGGGAAGAAATTTTCGTCGAATCAAGAGGTGATCGCCGAAACTGAGGCCTATTTTGAAGCAAAGGACAAATCGTACTACAAAAATGGTATCGAAAAGTTGAAGGGTCGCTATTATTAGTGTATCACCCTTGAAGGGAATTATGTTGAATAAAAAAAACTAATTTTGCCAAAAAAATGTGTTTTACTATGGTAGGCCGGGGACTTTTCAATTGACCTGTTATTATTTTAAATATGCATCCAAAAATAAGTTATAGAGATATTTTGATTTTAACTAGTCTTAACTATTATAATGCCAATTCAATTTTTGTTTTTTGTACTTTGCTTTTAAAATGTCTGAAACTTCTTTAAGAGCTGATCAATTGTAGACTATACAAAATGTGAAGACTAAGATTCATTTTTTTAGGTCAAGGAGCTCATTTTATTATACGAAAAATTTTATATTTGGCTTCCAATTGAAACAATGAAATCCAAATTAAAACCATATAAAGTAGCATATTTACGGATGCAACACCAATTTGTATTCAAAGAAGTGATACTAAAGTCATTACTGGCATCAACGATGGACCAATTTATTTTTTCCTCCTTTAATTTCTAGTTAGAAAAAGCTTTTAAAATGTCTGAAACTTCTATAAGTGCTTTTAAATTGCTTTTTACCTTTCCTTGAAGTAACTTATTTTATTAAATTTCTGCCTATACTCCATAACACTTGTCGATGAATCTTCTATTTTAACTGTTATAAAGCTTAATTTTTTAAGAAATTCATTTATAAAATCCTCTTTTTTTCCCCCAAGGTGTTTCTTAATTGAATGAATTTAAATAAAATAATCATGAAAAAAGTATATCTTGTTGTGTATGATAATTTTTAGTTTTAAAATGTTCTGTAACTGTTTATCTTTATTCATATAGGTCAAAAGTTCAAGTGCAGTTCCTCCATCATCAATAGAGGAATTAGATGAAACGTGTCATATGCAAAGATCATCTGAAGTAGATTCAAAATATATAAACGGGAAAGAGATTTCAGAACAAATTTCTTGTAATGTTGTAGATGATTTACCTTCAACTTCCTCTCAGAACTTTTCCAGAGCTCAGGAATGCAAAGTAAATATGTGCTATTGTACAAATTTTACTAACTATACATTTTGAGCATGCTATATAAGACTCTTAATTTTTTGTCCATTGATTTATACTTATAAAATGGCTTTTGTGCAATGTCTGAAAATTCTTCAAATGCTTTAAAATTGTTTTTTATCCTTCATGAAGTAGCTTGTGTTCCTTAATAATTTAGCTTCTTCTCTATTTGATGCAGAATCATCTATTTCTGTTGTTAATGTCAAATAAATTTTCATTTATTAAATGATCTTGCTTTTCCAAATGTCTTTTTAACAAAATGAATTTAAATAAAATATTATGTTACGTTAATCTTGTATTGTTTTTTCATCTTTTAAGTTAAGATGTTTCATGATTATTTATTTTTATTCACTTAGACTAAAAATAAAAAGAAAAACTGTCCAACAGTGGAAGACGTACTAGAAGAAACATTTCACAATCCAGATTCTCCTTGTTTCAATCCAAAATCTGTGAAAGACACAGAACAAAATTCTTCTACAGATAATCCAGAGAATTTACCTACAACTTCTTCACAGAAGTTAACCAGAGCTGAGAAACGCAGAGTAAATATGTGTTTTTTTACACATTTTATAACTGTCCATTTTATATAACATATCTAGAAGTATTACTTTGACGATTTTTCAACATTCATTTTAACTATTTTAAACACAGTTATATGTATTTCTTATTTAAAAAAAAGCAAAGTATTTCAATAAATTGTTATCTAATAAGATATATGGAAAGTTTGTTAATTGAAATGAATATTTTTCTTCCAAATTTTTAAATTAAAGTTAGCTTATAATCTAATTTTTTGTAATTTTGGTAAGTATAAATAGCTAGAAACTGTGAATTTTTACAACAAAACCATTAAGGTGAAAGTAATTCTACCTTTCTTCTGTGATTTATGTCATTAGATCCCAAATGCATGAATTATTGTGCAGAATTTAATGCAAAAGTTTCATTATATTCAAATAATCTTAGAGTATCAATAATGCCAGAAAATGATTTTTCAATCTGATAATTTTTAGTTAGTTTGTTGCATATCCTGTGAGGTAGCACTAAACTTTTTTAGTTGGTTGATGACCTAGGAATATGAATTGATTGTATTTTGATGATTATATAATTTTGAATTATTCTGTTTCTTTCATATTTTTGATATTTTCACCAAAAGATATATATATTAATATATCATCACAATTACTTTTCACCCCTGAAGTAACACCATTTAGTTTTAACAGCCAAAGATGTAAATGGTGGATTTTTCAGTTTTGTGCCTCTTTCAAATGACAAGAATGACATCTGATACAATTCCTTATTTTTCAAACTTTCACTTTTTTCTGCATGAGAATTTTAAGACAATATATAATGTACAGCAGTCCTATTCCTCAATTTATTCTGCAGGAAGCGGGATCATTCCTTGGATCCATTGTCCACAAAAGTTGCTAGTCTTTCCACTTATTATGTATTCTTATTGCAGCCCATCTGTTAATTGACTTAAGGTTTGAGGTTGGTTTTATTAACGTTGCACTCGAATCAACAGGAGGGCTATTTGTGAAGGACTTCATGAATTTTGAACCTTGGTCAACAACGAGGACTACATGAGCTGGCATCTCCTTCTACTAACTTCCACACCATATCAACTGGAGGATTTTGAGCCTTGACAGATTTAATGTGCATCAGCCCCAGCTACACAGCAAATCTTTAGTGGCATCAAGACTAGAACCAGTGACTCTACGAAAACCAATGATTGTGACCATGTCCTCTAGAATACTGTGGCCATTTATAAGATTTGAGAGGAAGGCACTTAAATTTATCTATCACAGATAATACATTCAGACTGAATCAGCAAATTTTTATACTGAAAACATTTTTAAAAATTTTAATGTTTTTAAAACTTTTTTAAATTTATATCCTATTGGTATATTGTCAAAATCTGTTTATTATTCCTGTCATGTTATCTTTTTACAATTTTAAGATAACCATCCCCATTTTTCAGATAATGATATTAGTCACATTAGTTTATTTTGTGTTCAAAATTGATGAGAAATCAAGAATCATGGGTCTTGATTTTGTTATAACCTGAATAAATTGTAATTAAATTTGATTTTAGTCATGAAATTCTCTATTATATATTTTGTTTCCTAAATTTAAAATGTATACATGGCAATCATTATAGAAGTTTTCATGTTAAGGAAAAAATATGCCATCCTTTTTATTTGTTCACTATACAGATTTTTTTGAGGCAAATACTGATTAGGTTTATTTTGAAACAATTTAAAAGTACATCAAATAGCACATCATCAAAGAAAGGAGAACCATTTATATAAATGAAAACTGCTACCAATCTCCTTTGAGGTTTATGAAAACAGGGTGGAATATGTTTGGGATGCACCACCTGGTCTATGGCCACTTAAGAGTCAAGAACTTCAAAGTTTACATTGGAAGTCTTAATATCATTTTCTCTTTCAGGACTTCCTGTATCTCCACTAGAAATTGGAGTATGGAGAAGTGATGGTGTTATTTTTGTCTTATATATACATATTATATGTTATGGCAGTGTAACGAAGCCATCAAAGTCTCTGGCTCTCTGTTCTGTCTTTTTTTTTTTTTTTTTTTTTTCAGTGTCTGGGCGATGTCTATTTCCCCTTAGAAGCTGGGTGAGGGGTTTATGGGATTGCAAGATCCTGGTTTCTGATTTGTCAAGACAACAGGAGGAGGCAGGTTCTTCAACTTCTTGACTTAAGTGTCCAGAGGGCCCACGCTCACCGACATCCTAAACATTGAGACGTTTTCCAAGTAGCTAGGCATTAAGCCACTTGCATGATTTTCAGAGTTCCTCATGAATTCTCAAAAATTCTTAATCCTCCTTTGTTGTAGATAGTTTCCTTGCCCATATGGTATAGACATTTTTTGCTTTGAGGGCTTGTTGAACAATGGCTTTGTTTTTGATGATGTAATCATCTCTATTATTAACACTGGCCTTAGAACTCAATGACAAAACATCTTAACTCTTTTCTTTGGTGATAATGTTGTTTTGTATAGGCTGAATTTCTGTTATTTGTGACATTCACTTTGTCAATCCTATCGGAATTAGGTTGATTTGCATCTATCATTGACAGTACCAAATGAGAATCAATGTATATGACTACTTAAATAGTTATTGTAAATATTGGTGTGGGAATTAAGAGAGTGAAGTACTAGCTCAGATATCATCCTCATCTCTAGACCTTAGTTCAAAATAATGAAGTATATAGCCAACAGCACTTTTGTAGCTCTGCAGCACAGGCTCCCAAAGTGGTCTATATAAACCTTTAAGGGTCCACTCATCTTGCAAGGGGTTTAATATGTCAGTGAAAGAGAAAATTGTGAGTGTATGTAATGCAAATATGGGCCCACTAGACTGGATCTCATTTAAGCAGGTTATCACCAAAATTAGGTTTTCTATTAAAGCCATTATGCGCTTAATGCAGATTTTACCTATGCATTTACATAATACTGACTTATATAATAAGAATACAAATTAACTAATCGTATATTAAATAAATATGTTTCATGAAATTGTGTAAGTAGGTACCTATTCTCTTTGTGTTCACAGTACTTGCAACTTGCACATTTTTGATACCATTAGCAAGGCAGTGTGTACATACATACAATAGCAACACTTGTTCTACTTGTGCTTGAGAAGAAAAGTTATAAGTAAATATTTTTCAAAAATATAAATACGTAGGTGTAAGTACGTATACAAACTAAAATGAATCAGTCATTTCTTTGAACTTTTAGAAAAGGAAATAAATGAATTTTTTATATAAAATTTTCGTTTTGTAGTTCCTCTTCTTGCATATTGAGGCCAATCATTTTTACTTGTACAATCCCATGTAATTTCGTCATACTTAAATAGCTTAATTTTCCCCCATAGATAACTCCTACTAAACATGGTGAAATTTCAATAGAAATGTAAGTGGTATAGCATTGATTATTTGAAGTTCAGCTTAATTCCATCATTGTCAGACAAACGCCTGCCCATGTGCCTTTTATGCAGCAAAGTTTTAAGCAATGGTTCTATGACACTATCCAAACTGTAAAATCATCTAAAGAAGGTGTCAGCCTAAATACAAGTAAAACATATAAAGATTTGAATACTTTCAAACACTGTTGGGAAACTTTAGAAGAGACACACGATAGACAAAGTAGCTCACTTTGACATTGAAAAGAGACAAACTTACAGGTTCATCGGATCGTTTTCAGGTATCTTATAGTATCTCAATGCTTATACCTCAGGGGCTTACCTTCTTTAGGTAGGGACCTAGTTTTTTTTATTTTTTTCCCCTTGGAGTTTACTGTTTTTGGTAAGTATGAGTGATGCACCCTTGAGATATCCTAGTGATCTTATTTTCGACCCTTCATCTTGTCACTATTGGCATTTATTTATTTTCATTTTCCCTCTTGTGCTTATCTTCGGATTGGTATGGGAGTCACATCTCTGAGATACCTTTGTGAAATTCTAAAAGAAAGAAAAGACAAAACATATTTGTTATGTTCATATTTAAGTTACAGGTTTCGAATCTAGTTATTCTTATTTCTGTTTAGGGTTGATTTTGTGGTTATTTTAAGTTAAATTTAATTTTGTTCTTTGCTTTATGTATTCTTTTTGATTATTTTTTTCATTTTGATATTAAAAAAATGAAAATTTAATTTAGCACTTTTAACGTCAGTTCAAATTTTTTTTATCTGACCCTTATGTTTGCTGTGTGTGACGAACTGTGATGGGGAAAAGTGGAGCCTGGGGATCCTGTTATCTTTCCTTTGACCTATACTTCTTCATAGACAGGCGGCAGGAGTGATCCAGCTCCTGTCATTTGGCTTATAATTGCTTCTGAAGGGTTCTAAAACATTGCTTTAGGTTTAGTATTGCAGTTTAGGGTTCATTGTGTAAACCAACAGATCCTCACCCCGAAGCTGTAATACTATACTCCTGTGCTACCTCTGGGGTAAGTGCTGTACCTGGCAATTGCTAGATGACCAGCTGGTTGCCTCCCTTTGTTGGGTTCCTAGGTGAGTGAAGGTTCACTGGAAGGAATGTTAAAAGAACCCATGAATCCAAAAACTTCTTTGTGCCCTGATAAATGCCTGAATCCATCAACCTCCTCTCCTTCTATGGAGGTGAAACAATGATTGTCAAGTGTATTGAATAAGTCTGTAAATAAATAAATAAAAAAAAAAAAACATAATGAACTATCAAATAACATTAATAATAGTTTTATTATAATAAAGAAAAATGAAGGATGTTTAATGAATGTTTCAGCAATCCTTATCCATAAGACATTAATAAAAATGGTGGGAGAAGTAAAAACCACAAAAAAAAAAAAAAAAATACTGGCAATATTTTAACTGAAGTATCCACTTCCAAACAATCTGAAATGCTATTGAAATTTAAAAAAATATAGGCAACAATGTGGTTACTGTTTCACCCCATTATTCTTTAAACCGTTCACATGGTTGTCATCATGTAATCCGAACTATTGTATGATATATGTCTTGGATATTTTAAAGGATCGAAATATTTGTGCCGTCCCATGAATTACAAGCCGTCACAGCAGTCAAACAGTTAAAACCAAACATTTAATGGCCCTACCTATAAGTTCATCCTATGTTCCTTTTAGTACTAATACATATGCCAAATGAAACAAAGGCAATGCTGGTTTCGAATGTGAAATTGTTCAATATGCGTAAGAAAACGGTAATTGTGCTGTTGCAAGGATGTTTCTGCAGATGAAAGCTCCATACGTATGTGGAAGAAAAATAAAATTACAATAGTTAATATGCTGAATATAATTAATATGTTATGAAAGAAATAAAAATTGTTCTCATAAAAATAAGTCTCTGGGAAAATTTCACTTCACCGCTGTGCTTTCCTGCTTAGCAGGCAAAATTAAAACCCATTAGTTATTTTTAAAAGAAAGGCAATGCCAAAGTGTAATTTTCTGAATGGTGTTTTCAGGTTCACGAAAGGATGGATGGATGAAACCAGTGTTAAAATTGTGGATAAGAAGTGTTTAGCAAAAGTATTCTGGTACCTAAAAGAATCTAAAAAGTCTTTTAGTTTCTAATATGTGCGGATAATACAAAGAAATTGATGAAAGAGTAAAACACAGAAATGGCAGATACTCCTTGCGAATTAACTCCATTAGTTCATCCTTTAAAAGTGTATTAACTATTAACAGGAAATTTAAAAAGACCATGGAATACGTGGAAATTAGAAGGTAAAAATACATTTACAATAGAGGCCAGATGCGTCATGTCAGTTTAGAAATAGTGTGCGAGTGGATAAAAAAAAGCATGAAATGAAAAGAAATTATTCAAAAGTCATCTGAAAAATACTATATATCTAACAATTTAAATGGAGCGGAAGCTGATTATTTATTTATGGATCAGGGTAACATTAATGGTGAAGATGAAACAAAATTCAATGATATTCCTGAAGATATAACGAATTTGTTTGTTTGGTTTTAGTAAAGTTTAGTAAAGCAACACGAGGGCTAATGGCGACGGACCTCGTAATTTTGAACCTCGGTTAGTGACGAGGATGACACCGACAGGTTTAATGGGCATCAGCCCCAACTACACGGCGGGTGTCTTTGGTGGCATCAAGGCTCGAACCCATGACTCGACGAAAACAACCATCCGTGACCATGACCACAAGGCTACCGCGGCTGAAGATATAACGGTAGATAAATATGATGAATTTTTATGTTATCCTATAATGAATTTTTTAGTTAAGGTATGTCATTCATTTTAACTTAAATAACATTTAGACAGAAATAGAAATTAATTTTTTTTTACGCTCATATTTTCTTTCTTTTTAAATGTATCATTTTTATATCCATCGTGTAACGCGCACCCGTAAACTACGATCTTATTTTTTGTATTAAAAGTGCGTGTTACTCGCCGGAATATATGGTAAGTTTAAGGGGGGGGGATTTTAATTTCTCTTGCATAAAGATCATAAAATTTAATTTGATGATCAAAAGACTAGAAAGGTTCAACAAACAAAAATATTTAATGAGCCAACAAGGTTATGAATGGATTAAAACTGCACATAATTTTATGTCTGTATGAATGTTTGCTTCACAGCCTCAGATCAGTTATTGCATCATTGGGAAAATTAACCTTTATTTTTCTAGATAAACCTTGATTACAAATAAACTTCTATAATTATATTAATATTTCATAATTATTTGTTTAATTTAAAATTAAGGATTTATTTGACTGAGTGTCAATCGGATAACTAGAAACATGGTAGATTTGACCTCCTATGTATTCTCTATATTTAAATTTAACAAAATTGTGCAAATTTTTAATTGGGTTAAATATTTAGGGAAAAAAACTTATGTGATGGCTACTAGTTCAATAAAAATGCAGGTAGTATTGAAGGAATTAATGAATTTTATTTAAATTCTGGTATCGACTATGATAAAAGACATGCCATTTTTATTCCAGTAAAAATGTAGAGAACCTAACTATGTATCTAATAAATAAAATATATTCCAAATATATATATATATGCATGCCATTTATATGAAAAACTTTACATAGAAAAACTTATATAAAAACAATTTTGCGCATCCACCAATTCATTTAACTGTTAAAAAATTATACTTTAAATCTGAAATTATGAAACAAGGGAACAATTCTTATTTAGTACGATAACCCCTGATATATTTGATAAATGTGTCCTTCTAAATTAGCTCAAAAATAATCCTACCCAAATTTGGTTCATTTGTGGTTAGTCATTCGTCGTTTTGATGGAAAATTTATTTTAAAATAAGAAAAAATTATATAACAGCCATTGAAGAACTTTATTTCTTTATTTGATACATTTTTATATACAAATTCTCATATGCAGTTATAATAGTTAAAGATTTTATATTCATAACAAGGATCAAAATCATAATTATAAATCAAAAGTTTTTCGTACTGTTCTCAGTGCCGATAAAACAAAGAAAATGAAACATTCTCAGAGGTCAAGAATAAAGACTAAGCTTAGGGAGAGAAAAGAAGAAGCTTGTTTTATTTTTAAGAATATTTTACAAGTTACGTAATGTATTTTCAAAGCATTTTTAAAAAAAGTAATTGTAGTAATGTGAAGAGTAATTCTTTTGTGCATTACTTCAGTGGAGATACTTTTTATCTTATTGCAATTCTTTGGCTAAATCAGTAATTTATAGTATAAGAACTGGTATAAATATTTTAATTTTTAATTCGTCATTATTGTCTAATATTTATTTTCAATATAAGACATCTTAGTGAAAGATATAAAAATCAATAGATTTTCATCTTTTCCTTACTTGTATCTTGTAAATCCATTTAGTTGTAGTCTCATGTAATATTCATAATTCAATCTTAACATTACACATATTCTGTAAAGAAATTTTCTTCTCCATTTCGTAAAACTTTGTCTCTTCGCACTAGTACTTCATTTTTCAACTGTCTTCTCACATTCGTTTAGTTTTTGATCTTATTGTTCTCATATATAAGTACTGTTTAAAAACGCTTATAATGAAGCAAATATATTTCACACATGTGTAAGCCTAATGCTTGTATTATATATATATATATATATTGCTGAATTGTTACTGTAGCCCTCAAAAATCTTTTGACAAAGCTAATTTTAATTTTAACCATATTCTACCAATTAATTAAAATTATTTGTACTCATGTCATTAATGCATAAACATTGTTAAATGATAATATAGAAGCAAACTTTTTATTCTTATTTTATTAGTAATTAAAAAATAAAATGTAAATTCATATAGGTCAAAAATCTATTAACAAAGACTTTTGAAATATACATAAGCATTATATTAAATTAAACAATGTATTATTGTTTCAATTATCACCATACATTATTTTGTTGGAAAACGTTTTATTTTAAAAACTTATTGAAGTCTCTTAGGTATATGGAGTCTAGTAACTTGTGTGTGTGTATACATATATAGTTTAGTTTAATGTGTGTGTGGTTTAGCGGGTACGAATAATCTTTTCTTAAATTTTTCCCACTTTATTGTACGAGTCATTGATTTTCAAAATATCTTACAAGTATCTGTGACAGTACTTGCGGAACTCTTCAGAAAAAAGAATACTATAATGCGTTTGTAATAATATCCTGTCTCTCAGATGCGCGGTAGCCTAGTGGTCATGGTTTCAGAGTCGTGGCCAGCGTTTTCGAGCCTTGGCCATAAGACTCGCCGTGTAGCCGGGGCTGATGCACGTTTAATCTGTCGGTACCCAAAGTCCTCCTTTGGCGTGGTGTGGAAGTTAGGAGAGGGGAGTGCCAGCTCAGTGTCATCCTCGTCACTTAACCGAGGTTTAAAATTACGAGGTCCGTCGCCAATAGCCCTCGTGTTGCTTCTGGTGCGACGTTTATCGGAACTAAACTAAAAATTGAATCGGTGGTTGATGTTTTCCCGCCCTGTTGCGGGGGAGTACATTTGACCCCGAGTAACGGCTGTGTTTCGAACCTTCGTTCTGCCGTTCTGGAGAAAAGTTTTTTCTTTTGCAGCGCTTTTATCAACTAGACCAAAAGGGATTACCTGTCAGGCTAGTTATTAAGGCATTTAAACTTCAGGCGTTGTTGAAGATAGCCGCCGAAAACCCCCGGTTACCCTGGCGATCCTTCTCTATTTTCGACCCTCCTTGTCAATCGATTTTTGTCATTTCAATTTTTTCACGTCTAGACCACAGTTAAATCTTTTTCGGCTCAGCATAGCCATATTTGGCTCTTGCGCCAATAACTTTCACTCACTCACAGACGCCGTAATCACACAGCCGCCCCTTTGTTTTTGTCTTTACGCTCCCCGGGATACACTAGCAATCCTTTTCCCCTTTTGACCTTCTTTCTCGTCAACCGTTTTTTAAACCTTTATCTTCCACATTTTTCTGTCTTAATACGGTTTAAACAAATGTTCGTCGTAGAATTAGACGGGTTTGTCTCTTTGCTCAAAATGTTCTTCCCTCCAAATAATTTGTAGTAAATAAATGGGATGAGGTACCGTAATTGTGTGAAAATACTTTCTCAAAATATTGAAAAATATTTATCTTTAAATATATTTTACTTTTTTAAAAAATTAAAATACTTTTAATAAATCTGAAACGAAGTTAGTTTGACCTTATGAAGATTATTTACCCATATTTATGCGGCCGCCGTAACCTCTTGGTCCAGGAGAGGGGGGGGGTGCCAGCTAGGTGTCGTCCTCGTCACTTGAACGAGGTTCGTGCGACGGAAATAAAGGATCAATGAAAAAGAAGTTGTAACCGTCAAATCGTGGGTTCGAGTCCTGATTCCATTTGTAGACCTGTTATGCAGAATTTTTGATGCACGTTAAATCTTTCGGAGCTCCACCTCCTCTCGTTGATAAGATGTGGAAGTTTGAATAGTGAGGTGCTATTTTTAGGTGCCGCCCTCGTCATTTGACCCTGGCTCAAGATTGCAAGGTCTGTCGTCAATAGCCCTCGTGTTGTTACTAGGTGTGACATTAGTATACAATCAATCGAATACTCTTATTTATTCTCGTATAGTATTTAATTCTAAGAAAAATGCCTATGTATTCTCAAAATAGCATAAGCCAGTCAAACTGAAGTATAAATTGTTCTGATTTGGTCCCCAAAATCGTTATCCAACTGACTTTTCATTCAGTGATTGAAATCATTATTTCGAGAAAAATTCTTTAAATTTTGATACAGGAACAAGTATCAAAATTTACTCGCATCAAGACACCCTTCCCCCACTTTTATTTTTTTTTTGAAACTTACAATAAAAAGTTTGTTAAAATTGTGTATTCTTCTCTTATATATATATAACTTTCAATAGTTTTATCTCAAATTTAAGTATGAGTTTCACTTAAAAGATTGGCTGCGGTAGCCTAGTGGTTATGGCAGCGTATTCGTAACCGGTAATTTTCTTCGAGACGTAGGTTCTATCTTTGATGCCACTAAAGACCCGCCGTGTAACCGGGGTTTATGTTCGTTAAATCTGTCAAGGCTCAAAGTCCTCCCGTTAGCGTGGTGTAGATATTAGGAGAGATAGGTGACAGCTTATAAGTCGTCCTAGTCGCTTGATTGAGGTTCAGAATTACGAGGTCCGTCGCCAATAGCGCTCGTGTTGCTTCTGGTGCTGCGTTAATAAAACCTACTAACCGCTTAGGAGTTTAAAATGCAGTATTTATTTGGATATCGATTTCCAACCATCACATTTTTTGTGTGTGTGAAATTACCGCTGAAATTTTGAGTCTGATTTGATTTCATGCAAACATGGATGCCGATTAACTTTTATTTCGAATAAAGTTACTTTCGTTCTCCCTAGGAAATTCATAAAATGTAAATTATCTTTATAATTAAAAAAAAAAAAATATTTGCCCTCAAAATAAATGAACAGCTAAAACGCACAATTAAAAACTTCGTAAATTTGGAATAAATTGCCAACAAAACTATTTGTTGATGTCGAGGAATTTTATGAAGTAGTAGAATTTTACAATTTAAAATCATTATATAAACACTATATAGTTGCTACATAAAATAAGTAAATCGCATCTAATATGTTAGGCGAGTAACTGAGTGGTCATGGGTGCGTGTTTTTTCTATGAATTCATGATGACCGCGATAGCTGTGTTGTTACCGCTGGCTCGTGGATACAATTTCTGATGCGCCCTCAGAGATTTACCTTCTTTTGGTTAGTGCGGGCTTCGCGAATCCGAGGGACCCTGGTGATCCTTTTCCATCTCATGGGTTTTACTGTCTTTAGTAAACATGGGGGACGTGCCCCCAGGATACCCTAATGATCCTTCTCTATTTTTGACCCTACTTTTTAACCAATTTTTATCTCATTTCAGTTTTTCCCAAAGTCAAAAGATCACAGATTAACCTTGTTTGGAGCAGCATAGCTACATTTGGGCAAATGCGCCATTAAACTATCACTTGGTCGATTCCTGATGCCACTAATGGCCTGCCGTGTTGCGAGGCTGATACACGTTAAATCTGTCGTGGCTTTAAGTACATTTGTTGGCGTGGTGTTGGAAGTTCAGAGAAAGAGGTTCTAACTTGGGTGTCATGCGCGTCATTCGACCGAGGCATAAAATTACGCCTCGTCAATCGTCGTCAATTGTCCACGTGTTCCTTTTAAGTGCGACGTTAATAAACAATCGACCAATTAAAGAATCTAATATGTAGCATCCTAAGTTGAAAGAATTCTTTTATTATTTTTTGGAGTCTTAATTTTATTAAACTAGAAATAATTTTAAAGGTAGAATGATATATAACTTGTTTTCTTAAGTACTTTCCTAAACTTTTGGGATATAATTAATAATCAACTTACTGCAATCCACACACAAATTTGGGCTAATACTAACCTTTAGTGTTATGACCATATTGTATTGACGAAAGACGTGCTTTCGAACACTCATTAATAGACAGATTTGGCTTTTACATCATAAACTCTTATAGTCGCTCATTCGAATATAATAACAGTAAACGAATTAGAAACGAATTTTTTGCGTATGAGCCTGATAGTTATGAATAGGAATACATATAACTTTCAAAATTATAATCTAATTTTTAAAAAAGGGGGAAATGGATAAACTTATAAAATTATATATGTGTGTGTGAGTTAAAATATTCTTTAAAATGAATGATTATCTTCCTTTAAATCATATTATATATGCGTTGGGGGGGAGGAATTCTTACTTATAGTTGTAGGAATTTTTAACCTTTTATAAAATATGATAGAAAAAAATAATAAAAATATGTAATTTTAATATATGTATACTAATAATGTATAATGATGTAGTAAAAATATGTGTATACTTAATGATCTGCCCAAAATTCCTCCCTGTGCAAGAATTTTTAAGTTCTGTAATGGTAGTTATTTTCCATAGAAGAATTTTTATATATTTTTAATGTTATGTTCTAAAGTATTCCAAACTTTCAATTTTCTTTTCAGATTAAAAAGCGTGAAAAGGAAAAAGAGAGGGAGAAGGCTATATCTGAACAGGAAGTAGATAATTTAGTTGGACACCGCTACATTGAAACTACTGCAATTTTGAAAAAATTAGCTGAGAGACAGCTTAATCTTTATGAGGTTCTCTTTTTTTTTATTTATTTATTTTGGATCTGAATATTACCTTTTATTTGTTGTTACTGTGTGTGAGAAAAGGAGAATGTAATCATCCTTGCTGATAATTATATTTTATAATTTTTTTTTATTCTAATTTATTATATCATTCTTATTTTGAATTTAAATTCTATTTCAAACATGAATTTTCTTTCTGTTTTTTAAATATTAACTCTATGAGTTAATTAACATTGTATGCATTTAAGTTTAAATTAAGTAATCAATAGTTTATATATAAATATCAATTTAAATTTATAGTATAACGACACTCGTCAATACCTATTTAGAACATAGCATTTGTAAAAAAAAACTTATTCTCGTCTTCGGTTGAAATTGTCAATTTATAAGCAAACTATTTACAAACTTTTGTACCTATAGTTGTGAGTGGGTCATTGTTAGATCTCACAATTTTATGTTCATTGAATCAAAATAAGAATATATATCTTTATAGCACTGCTAATTTTTGTTTTACAGTTACTTAATGTTTATTTTGTAAGAAGAAATTAGTATGTGCTCTCCTAATACACATTTACATACACCATTAATTTCTCTGTCAGAATATCTAAGATTCCTAATAACTACACATTAGGAATGAGTGAAAAGAATTATTTCATATCTATTCTTCATTGTATCATCTGAAACAAGGTTGAAATCAGAATATGTGTTTCTTAACCATTAAGCCTTACTATTGCAAAATGAATAAGATAAACGTTTTTTGTTTTAATGTTAGTTATAAATATATTATGGTACACTGCACTGGTTCTCATAAATATAAGGACAGTAAACTTTTTTACAAAACACTGGAAATTGGGAAATAAATTAATTTTGATGAATTGAAATTACATGTATATACAATATTTATAAACTTTTATAATTCTCATTTTTAACAAAACAAAGCAGTCAAAAATAATTTTTTTTAAAAGTTCACAATTATAAAGACAGTTCAGTTCATTTACCACTTTTTACAGTTATTATTTGAGTTAATACTTTGCAGCCTCATTTCATATGACGATGTTTTAAGTTATACTGTATGGCATACTTTCAAGAATTTTTTTTCTTTCAAATATTCAGATTCAATACCAACCCATGCCCTCATGGGGCTCATCTCTTTCAGATTGGTACAGGCATCACACACCCAAAGTACCCCAGTGGTTATTTTTCTCTTCTTCCTTCCATCGAATTTTTTTCTTCCATGTGTTTTGTTTTGGAGTGTTTTGTGTTTATATTGTTTCTTGTGTATAGCTTACACGTTGTTTATCTAACATGATTTTGTTTTGTATCATTTTTACTGGCCAATCTAACCTTTGTTGCAAAATAAATAACAAAAGAATAAAAATTATATAAATGTTCCCAAATGAAAATGACAAAAAAAAAGTTAGTGATGTCCAATCTAACAGATTATCAGGCTGGCAGTGTATCAATATCAATCTCTTGTATTCCAAGCTTTGGTCGTTAAAGGGTCACAGTAATCTCTCTTGTGGTGGTAATGTGAGGAAAACTGGCTGGGCAAGGAAAAGGCCCTGGCTGGGAAGAGGTCTGTGGTAGAAGAGCTGCTTATGCCATATCGGTGTCAGTTTTAGAACAATTACCTTAAAATGCTTTCAGAGATTGAATGCCTTGGTTGAAGATGGCCAGATGACTGGGTACTCAAGGCATAATGGAGACAACCAAAGGAAATTCATATTTCTTTAGTGAGGTTAATGCTTCATGGATGGATCAAACTTCTTTAGAACTAGAAATATCTAAAACTTTTTTTTTTTTTTTGTTCTCTTACAGGATATAAATATATTAGCAAAAAATGAAATTATATCAAATTTTCAATTTGTTGGTACTAGCAATTATAGATTTTTATTATTAAAAAGCAGATGACTCATTGAAAAATGTTTCAACAATGCTCTCATACATAAAACTATTTTGGAAATTGTTGAAGAAGTTAAAAGTATTATAAAAAAGAAAGAAAGAAACATTGGAGATTTTAATAAAAATAACATCTGCCCAATGAGCTAAAAACATATTAAAAAATAGCTGTTCATGACATCTCTGTAACACTTCATCATTCATTAAACATATAACATGTCATAATATCTGAAATGGATTTAATTAGTGATACAGGTAATGATATTTTAGTTACCATCAAGGATCAAAATGTTTTCAATGTCCATCATATAACAACATGTCATGACTGAAAAATATTGTGCACAAAACACTTAATAATTACTTTAAATATCTCAGTACTCCCCAAATCAATAAAAATAGCTATTTTTAGCTATCTAATTCTGCCCTACATACCCAATCCTTTGCACTATTTCAAATACTAAAGATTTATGCATTCTGTTCTTGCCTGCCATGGCCAGCAAACCTGTCCCTAATGTTTTTTCATCAGGCACCTAAGTAGAGAATGCAATTTGAAGCCCATGTGCCTGAATTGCATAGGCAACCATCTTGTCTA
This sequence comes from Nephila pilipes, assembly GCA_019974015.1. NCBI lineage: Eukaryota > Metazoa > Arthropoda > Arachnida > Araneae > Nephilidae > Nephila > Nephila pilipes. The sequence continues at coordinate 97,812 of BMAW01098341.1, read as the reverse complement.
TTCTTGAAAAGGTCCTCATTGGATCACAGAAAAGGAAATTCGAACAGTAAAAATAATCCAAAATATGTGAGTCCCTGAGGCTAGAAAAATTGCTTCTGAACCCACTCCTGCAGCTGATATATCATATGTATCTGCACTAAAAATTAACTGTCCCACAGGTCTCTAATCCTCCCAAACTAAAAACCATACACACTTCTACCCAAACAACTGTAGGAACAAAAGCTGTCAGTCATACAAAATAGTAGGCTGTTACTTCTATAACAAAACCCTTAGCAAGCAATAATCAAGCTCCAGATGAAACTTCACATTCCCTTTCTAAAGGCAGCAATTCAAATCGTAACCAAGTACTTAAATCAAACACTCTAATAACACATTAAATCTTATCACTCAAATTCTCCTAAGAATACACATCCTTCTGAAACTAAAAAGTTAAATGTACTGAAAAGAAATAATTAGGGGAAGGGAGAACAGCCTGAAAAAATTTCCCTATGAAAAATAAAAGTGATTTTTTTAAAAAATCCTAATAAAAACATTAACGACAAATCTAAATTTGAGGATGCTATTAAGGGTTGCCTATTAGATAAAGATAAAATGTTGATAGATTATTCTTATTCTATATCATACCCAAACTAGAGGGTATTTTTTCCTTTAATTTTCTTCATGGCTTCCTTAATTTCGTGGAATTGTCAAAGATATAAGAAAAATTGCAGAATTAACAGGCATAAATATATTCTGTTTGCAGTTGCCATTACTTAACAAATAACTATATAGCCAATATCCACCATTTTGCATATTTAGAAAAGATTATATTTCTCAAAAAGCGAATGGGTTATTGCTTTGCTGACATCCCATACTTTCCCAGTCACTCTACTCCATTTGCAAATTACTTTTCAAGCATTGCGGTCAACATTTTCATTCAATCGTTACTAACAGTCTACTCTATACCTGTCTCCCAAACACCTGAATCAACATCACACTTATCAATAATCTCTTTTATCAGCACCCCATACCTTTTATTTTACTGGGGGATTTAAAGTTTCATAGCACTCTCTTTGGGTCAATACCAACAACAACCCAGGAGGAGCTCAAATTGAAAAAGTCCTCTCAATTAATAATGCCTGCATATTAAACAATAACAAAGCAACTTTCATACACCAACAAAGACTTTTCATTCAATGGATCTGGCAGTTTGTTTCCTTGTCTGTTTTCCCTTACCGGACATATAAAACTGGCTTGTATATACACGGTGTCCAGCCTTAATGTGAACCAATAGCTAATTCCCGAACCGTTCGTTTTAGATATGCACTTCCAATTTGAAAAATGTTTTTAAAAAAGTAAAGAATGTTTTTACATGCTTTTTAAACCAAAAAACTAATTTAGAAAAAAATTACAAAAATTAAATTTTTATGCAGTCTCCAGGTCCTATCACTTATATTTAGGAAAAGATGCAGTACACAAAAACAAAGTAAACACAAAAAATTTCATTTTATTACAATAAAAACTGGCCGAGTTATGGAACTTTGAAAATTTCACATTTCATCCATTTTCTCGGTCATTTTCAAGAAGCTAGTAAGGGTAGTAGAAAGTGAAATTAATTGAACTGTGCCAGGAAACTTTCGCTCTTGCACGTCACTCTTATGTTAATCGTTTTTAAATTTAAAAGTACGTACATTACGATAATATTACAATAATTAAGTACTTAAGAAATAAAATTTATTTTGTGTACGTGTAAAACATAGACAAAATAAGATATTTTTGATGAAGAAAACATTTCAAAAGCAGTTCCAAAAAAAATAGACTGATTTGCTGCGGTACTGATCATGGCGAGCTTTAAAAATCTGTTGTGTAGTCGCTTGCATTTGCATACAGTCGTATTCTAATATTACGAATTCTAGTACAGGGGAACGAGATGTATACAAATGAAGAATACTGCGAAATGGTACTGTTGTATGGCAGTGTAATCGAAATAAGAGAGAGGCGGCAAGACTTTATGCCATTAAATTTCCCAGTCGAAGACATCCAACTTATTGTACAATTGCCCGTGATGTTTAACGCTTGTATGAAACTGGGTGTTGACATAGACATATTCCCCTTGTCTCGTGCTACACCTTCAAGCTTGCGGATACCTGCTGAGGTTGTTCTAGAATATGCCCTGGCTCATCCTGAAAGTAGTGTCCGGGATATTAGCAAGGCTTGTTCCTACTCAAAATCGACGGTGTGGAACATATTACATACGTACGGTGCATATCCTTATCGTCCAGTCCTGGCGCAGGAACTAATGCCCAGAGACCAGGAGTGTCGTTTTGATTTTTGCAATTTCGTGTTAAACACACTTGATGAAAATCCAGATTTTTTGAATGAAATTTTGCGGTCGGATGAATGCCAGTTCTCGAGGCAAGGCACTATTTATACACAGAATACACATTATTGGTCCCTCGAAAACCCACATCTAATATGACCGAATCGCCACCAAGTGCGTTGGTCGATGAATGTGTGGTGCGGAATATGGAAGAGCACTTTAATTGGCCCAATGTATTTCGATAGACCTTTAACATCAGAATCATACACGGAAATTTTATCTGGACCGTTAGCAGATTTTTTAGAAGATGAAGTTTCGCTACGGGATTTGTCACGCTTGTGGTACCAGCATGATGATGCACCCGCACACAAATCTGCGCAACAATGTACATTTTTGGCGCAGACATTTGACACTCGAATAATTGGCTACGGAGGTCAACAGGGGTGGCCCCTGCGATCACCCGACCTAAGTCCTCTGGATTTCTTTCTCTGGGGCTTCCTAAAAAGCAAAGTGTACGAACGTGAATCCACGAATAAATCCGATTTACTCAATCGAATCAGCATGACATGCAAGTCTGTGACACCAACTATGTTGTAGAAGCTACAGGTGAGTTTCTGACGCGGGCTCAGTACTGCATTTCTGCGGAAGGCAGTCATTTTGAACATTATTTAAGTTAATTTGGTCATTCTGATATAATAAAGCCCCAGATTCATGATTGGTGCATCATTCCACATTGTTATAATTTGAACGGAAATCCTGTGTTTTTTTTGCTGTTATTTGTTAAAACATGCTGTTTTAATCTTTTTGGTACAAGTTGTATTTCTTGAATTTAACTTTTATTTGTTTGCCATACAGCATTACAAATTGTCAATCTATGATGTTTACAACGATATTTTAATATTACTATGATGTTTTTCTTTCTGTAGATAGTGAATTATTCTTCTCTAAACTCAATTTATATACGACCCTCTTTTCTGAGCAATTCAAATGCTTCAACTTTATGTACCCTAACTCGGTCAGTTTTTATCGTAATAAAATGAAACTTTTTGTGTTGTTTATTTTGTTTTTGTGTACTGCATCTTTTCCTAAATATAAGTGATAGGACCTGGGGACCATATAAAAATTTAATTTTTGTAATTTTTTTCTAAATTAGTTTTTTGGTTTGAAAAGCACGTAAAAACATTCTTTACCTTTTTTAAAATATTTTTTAAATTGGATGTGCATATCTAAACCGAATATTTCAGGAATTAGCTATTGGTTCACAATAAGGCTGGACACCCTGTTTATATACAACAGTGATCACTTTCTATTTATATTGCCTATTCCACTTCTTACTCACCAACCAATGACTACCTCTCATTCCCACGCATTGCAATCAAATTAAATTAATTCAACTTTCTTCAATAGTTTTTGGATTAGTTTGTTCCCTCTTACTGGCAGCTTGTTTAGTACCTTCCATTCAATGAAAAATTCAAGGCTCATCTTTTAATTCCCTGTCTATCTCTTCAACTCTTCAATAGACTTTTCACTGACTAACTTTCCAGCATAAATCCTCCACACACAGCCATTCAACACCACAGCTGCATGATATAGGCTTGAAGGCCACATGGGGTCCAGGTGCCTGCAGAAATCAACATCAACTTTCCAATTATCTTCGATCGTGCATCGAATTATCCCATCCAACAAAACTCTGTTTCCTGCGATAGATCTATTTATCAAACCAATATCTGGCCACTTTTTCCTTCCCTCATAAATATCACTGAATAAAAAATAAATTCTTATAATATTGATGAGGCTGCACGGGATATCACCAATATAATTATTGACAACATCAATGCATCAATAAAAATAGCTACTAACAAACCAAAAGAAAATAATCAAAATGTGCAGGGATGCCAAATAGCATACATAAAAGTCAGAGGAGATCATGGAATATTTTTAAGTGATACCCTACCCTTGCAAATTTTATTTCCTATAAAAAACACTCAGCATTTTTTTGAAAAATCCGACAAATAAGCTGAAAAGAAATAGGTAGAAAGCATTAATAGTATCATTACAAGTGTACAATTGTGGGACAGAGTTAAACATGTCTGAATTTTTTACAGAGATTCTAATTGTGAAATATAACAATCCAACATTTTTATTTCCAAAGAACATAGCCAATACATTAGCCCTCTAGCTCTCAGTGCCTCATACTTCTTTCTAGAAACTTCATTATATTCTTTCCAGCTTCATTCTATATGTTCAATTTTTACTGCTTAGATCTCTGCCATTAATAAGGCTTTGGAAAATCTGTCTAGTTGGAACAATGGAAATTTTAATTTATTCACAGATTCCATGAGTATATATTACAGTCTTTATACCATCTCAATCATTCTTCTAATCTTCAATATACTAAGAAACCTCATAATTTTAAATGTGAAAACATCCAATTGATATTTTGTTGGATACCTTTTCAAGTGAAATGAAGCAGACAATATTGCTGCTAAATCTGCAACCAGTACAATATCTCTCACTATTCCATACTGCAATTATATATATTTAAAATACTTTAAATCAAACATTCATAACCCTTGGCAAGATCAATGGAATCTGGAAATAGGTAAACTGTATCTTGTGAAATCTATTATTTTTCATTTGTATTCATTATCATTGTGAAGGCAATATGTTATCTTGACATCGTCTGTGAATCAGTCACACTAACTTACACACAAACATCTCTTTCTCAGGGAGGATCCCCCAATGTGTAAACATTGTGCTTGTCCACTGACCATGAAGCACATTTTAACTGATGTCACTTGATTTAGTTTCAAAATTGTGAGGTCCTTCGTCAACAGCCCTCGTGTTCTTCTCAGTACGTCTCCACTATCAATTGCTTATGACCCGTGTGGTGACCGGGAGTGACAGAATAGTCCCACATTTGCTCATGCATGTCGTAAAAGGCGACTAAAATGGGTACCCATCGTCTGGGGGTATAGCCGGGCACCCTGCCCTTGGGGATTATATCAGGGGACCTCAGGGACTTGCCTTCTTCAGGTAAGTACGGGCATTATGACCCCGAGGCACCTTAGTGATCTTTTTCTTTCCCATGAGGTTTACTGTCTTTGGTAAACACGGGTGACACACTCCCGAGATACCCCAGCGATCCTTCTCTATTTTCGACCCTCCTCCTTGTCAATCACTTTAATCTTTTTTTCAACTTCACTTCTAGACCACAGTTTAATCTTGTTTGGCGCAGCATAGCCATATCTGGCTCTTGCGCCAATAAACTTTACATTCACTCACTCACTCACATTTTAACTGAATGTTCTGTAAGTAACTATAATCGTATTAATTACTTTAAATCACACTATATCTTTAATTGGCGTATCTCTCTTTCGATTTTTAAATATTGATTTTAACCCATTCATGTAATTTTCTTAAAAACTTTATTTTATTCTCTTGCCTAAGGTTGAATTTTAAATAGTTTTTAACTGGAAAATTTTGAATATCTTCACCTTCCGTTTGGCATGTTGTGTCCTAAGAGGATTCAGTACCAGAAATTGCAATCAATCAATACCATTCCATAATGCATGAATTTTATCCTCAAGCTCTTTGAATAAGAGGCAGTATAATTAATTTAAATTATACTGCTGTTTGCACATATACTTTTCTAACTAGATAAACCCAAACATTTTCTAAAAGCTTAGTTCTGAAGAATTAGTTGGTCACACACACACACAAATATTGAAATATTCTTTCTTCAAACCATTTTTTGTTGCTATAGAAGTGTAACAAGAAGCTACATCTTGTTGAAAAATAAAATTATTTCTCCCTAAAGAATTTTATTATTATTAAATTAATTTTCTTTTATGTATATAGCAGCAGACATTTTTTGTATTGTAGCGAGATGTATAATGAATGCATCATTTATATTTGTGAGACAACTTTGAATTTGCACCTATACAGAATAATAAATTCCATGTTTGATCACATTTTCTGCAGAAGTTTTAGATCTTAATCATCGGTAATTCTATGTTCAATCCCATTTTTTTTGTTGCAGTTTTTGATCTTTGAATTTCTGTAGCTGTATAATGAATTGGTATTCTACTTTGACATAAAAACCATACTTTTCCTTCTGCAATTCCATTGATTTCTTTTCTTTGAAGCATTTAAACTAATATTCACTTGAGAGAATTTGAGAGCTCATATATGAATCAGATTAGAACTGCAGTTAAAAAATATGCATATCATTCGTTAATTTTCACTTACAAGTTAATTATAGCAACAAAATGCTGAGTGTCCTTATAATTTATGAACTTCTAAAAATGTAGGGAAAAATTATTTTAGTTTCTTTCTTCATTAATTTTATATTATATTTTTAAAAAAGCAGTTTAAATTTTTATAATAGTTATATTAAGTGTGTTTTGCATAACTCATTCACAACTATTTTTAACTCGGTTTTTAAAAACATGACTGTCCTTGTTAATTTGAAGTATGAGAAATGTATTGCCATCTGTATAAGCTGGTATATACTTTTTTTATTTTTATTTATTTTTGCTTTCTACTGTACATTCCCTTTGAAGTTTTGGAGGACAAGCCTTGTTATTTTTTCCAAGATTCTATTAAATCTAAATATTTGTTATTCATGTTTTAAATGTTACTGTGCATATTTTATAGGAAGTACTTATAATTTTTCTTTCAATACATGTATAAATGAATAATTTTTTTACTCTTTATTTTCAGATTCCATCTGATGGAAATTGGTAAGATGCTAAATAAATGTTCTTTTAAATTTATATCGTATTTAAGATCTGTTTTAACTTTTCATTTCTGTTAAGATCTGTTTTAACTGTTCATTTGTTTTTGACTTGTATGTTTTCATAGTGAAGGTTACCGTGTTTTTTAAGGAGTATTTATCATTTTGTTTACATTTTAGCTTGTATAAAGCAATTGAGCATCAGTTGATCATTTGGAACATAGAGGTAAGAGAAACTTTTCAATTTAGTATTTTTATTCACATGCATTAATTTTAAGAAACATTGACAAAATATAAATGTGGAACGGCTAATGTTTAAAAGATGCTCTTATTTTCTACTAATGTATCTATTACAGAGTAATCATATAACTTATAATTTTATAAGATTACACTTCATAGATCATGTGTTTACTTTTTTATGCTCAATTTTTTTCGTTTTTTATATTTAAGATTAGATTAATTTAAACTGTATGTTACTGAAAGCTATTTTTTCTCTTTCTAATTAGAAAGAAATATCAGTGAAAAGCTTACGAGAATTAACATCAAAGTATTTACTGAGTCATGGAGAAGATTTCATGCCCTTTATTATAGACCCTCATACTGGAGAGAATATGACAACTGGTATTGATTGCCTTTAAAAATTCAATTTTTCTTAAGTAGATTTTTAATAATCATGTTTGTACATTTTTTTTATTAAACTAATTTGTAAATTTATATGAGTGTAGTATTTTATTTTATTCTTGTAACTTAGGAAAATATTTTAGAAAGCTCAGGTATGAAAAAGCATACTATAGTGGAAAATTAAATGGAAATAAATAGAAGACGTATGAAGGCTTCAGTCGACACTCCCCTCAGAATTTCCGTAAATACTGTTAATCTGACAGAGTTTCCTACAACCATTCTCATATCTTGATTATTTTTTTTTTAAATGTATGGAATAAAGTACATTTGAAAGAGTATTAAAAAGGATGGTTTCTCTGGAATTACTTTCTTTCTGATTTCTTTAATTTTTAGTAAAGATCTGAAAACTTGTATCCTATGCATTAAATTGATTGTTCAAGTACTTTGAATAATCGGGAAAAAGTAATGCATGAGAAACCTTTTTTTTTTATTGCTCTTTAAAATGCAAATTTCTTTAAAAAAAATTTATTGATTTCACTCCTGGCAATTTGAATAGCAGCAATTTAAACTTAGAAAGAGGGAATGGTAAATTAAAAGTCTTGCCTCAGTGTAGAAGAATAAATAGTATCTACCCCTGCACTCCGTTAATAAATGATGATGTTCAATCCATTAAGGGAATGTGGCAGATTTCTTTGAATTCATAGTGGTCTAAGGATCTTTGAAAGCTTTGTTTAAAATCATATGATATCCGTAGAAAGTTTGTCTCGCTTAATATAAGATATCTATGTAGTACTTCAGTGTTTAAAAGATAATTCAAATACAATTTCTAAAAAAAGACACAATACTTCATTTTTATACTATTTTTACTTAGTATTTAAAAATTCAATTCAGTTAATATCTTTAAAATTATTTTGTAGTATGACAGTGTATGTTGAGAGCCAAAAATGAGAATTTTGAAGGACTTATTAATTTGTATTACTTTTTTTTATCATTTACTTTTCCCATAGCTATTGGAAAATGTTATTTAAATGTGTTTGTTTTGCATGTGTATTTTTATTATTATTGTACATCATCTGTATATATTATATTTAAAATCCAAAAGTAACAATTTTTATTTCCATTGACTTATTAACTGTATATACTTATTCCAGAGATTCCCCACAAAAAAAAATGTTAACTATATCTAGACAGAAAAATTTTAATAGGTACTTGCATATATTTTTAAATATATTTCCATTTTCAAATATTAATAAATGCATGTTGTATAACTTATGAAGACAGAGAGAAAAAAAATTTACTCTTTTTGAACAGAATGCACTTCCTCTTGTATTATTATTTACATGACCTTCTATTTTATTTGTTTTTTCAACACTCTTTTTGTAGGAAATAAGTAGGAAATCAAGTTTTTAAATGAAGAATATGGAAAAAAAATATATGTTAAAATTTACTGTTTTTTTTATATGTGAACACTTTTACATGGATAATCTATGTTTCAAGAACGATATTATCTTATTGCTTTTAAATAGTGTCTGTGGTAACTGAATGGTTATTTTGTGGCGTTGATACAGTTAAATAGATTGAAGATTAAAGTCCTTAAGTTTGTGAGGTGTGCAAAATAGGAGAGTGGGGAGCTGTTTCAAATTTAAAAAGAATTAAGAGCTCTCATGTTTCTTCCTAGTATTGCTCAAATAAATATTCAATATTTATAATTTTCATTTTCAAAATTAGACTGCAAATTAGCTTTTCCCTCTATTCAAATAAATAATTCATAACTAATATGACAAAGGAGATATTATAACAACAAAGCTGCCAATACACGTACTGACATGTGTCCCTTTAAAATTAAAAAGAGACAATTCACAACAATATTAAAAAGGGGTTTTACCAAAATATATATTTAAATGATAAGTATAGTAGAGATGTGTTTTGATATGTTATCTTTCCCATATCTCTTTTTCTAATAATTGGTTTTTTAAGTCAATGTCAAAACATTTAAAATAACTTGGATTTTTTAGAATTAATCCTAGCATGAAACAAAACAATTACTTGCTTTTATTGAATTGAAAGGGTAATTGTGATGAAATTCCTATTAAATATAAATCTGAAACATTATTCCCTCTTGTGATTAAAAGTGTCCATAGGTGTAAATTCCCCCCCCCTAATTATTTATTTTATAGTATTGGTTTAGAATATTAAACAAATTTTTAATACAATGAAATTTTATGAACAAAGTATCTTATTGAGATAAATTTGTAAAATGTTTTAATAATTAAAGGCTGATTTCATTACCTTTTCAATTTAGATTGATGAAGTAACTTAGAATAGTGCTTTCACATGATAATTTACTTTATAGTGTCTTTTTTTTTTTTTTTTTTCTTATTAATAGTGTGGTATTATTAGCAAAACATGATTAATTCAAGCTTAGATTTTATTTGTTTGTTTGCATTAATTTCGTTCTAACCTCTTAAAACTCAAGACCATATTCTTTGAGCTATTTTTTTCCTAATATGAGATAAATCATCTAAAAAGTAATACAAAGCATTATATACAGCCATTTTTTTTTAAATTAAGAAAAATATAATTTCTGTCCAGTCCATTATAATGGACTTTGGGTCTTAGTCTTGTAAAAATATGTGTTACTGATATACTGTGCATGGCATACAGATAAATAATTCTGAATTATAAAAATGTAAAATTATGTTTATTTAATGATTTTTACATGAATTCAAAGAACACAAAAGTATTTGGCATCAAATTTAAAGCTTTAAGTTTTTAAAAAAAATGGTAATAATTGGATAATTTAATGGAGAAAAGTAAATGGAAAATTCAATGTTTGAATGTAAAATATTGATAAATAAACAAAGCTGAATAGACATTTATAAATATGCTTTGGCAAAACAATAATTTTGAGCTGTTAAACAGAAGTAAGTATTGCATTTCACAGATATTACATCTGTTTTTTTGGTACAACCTTTGTTTTTGCTCTTCATATAATTCTGTATGTCCATCATTTTAGGAAGATGTTTAACTTTAATACTTTTTTTTAATTTGGAGGGGATGTCACATTTGCATAGTCTTTTCTCTTACATGTATTTAGCCCTGTGCTGATCATTTATTCATCTTCATGGCTCGAATTGGTAATCTGAGATGGTTTCATGAAAAAGCTGACTATTAATATTTTGAAATCTAAAAGTTGCATGGATTTACAACCTACATTTAACTTTTTAGCTTCTCTCATCAGGATCCAAGCATTTGCTAGACTCAAAAAAAAAAAAAAAAGTGCATTATCTCAATATTAATTATTTAAAATGTATAGTTACTTTTCATTTTTTTTCCAAAACTGATGCCTATTTATTGAAACTTGTTCTCGTAAAGTACAGGTTTCTTTCATTTCACTAATGAGAGGATCCTCATCATCATTCTAGCTCTTATCATTGGATCTGTCAATCTGTGTTTCCCTGGATTTCATATTTGTTGGCATTTTTTTTTTTTTTTTACTTTTAGATACTTTATCTTATGTTCAGGTTCAGAATCATCATCTTCATCACTATTATCAATGTCTGACACATCACCATTCATTATGGCTTCCAAGAGTTTTTGAGCACCTTTTTCAGCATGTAAATAATGTCGGTTTTCAAATATTTCCGTTACACCAATTCAACCAAAATTAGATTATAATATTCAAAATTCAACACAAGTACCTATATTAAGAGGGAGGGGATTTTTTTACTTTCTTTAACACTTAATTTTTATTTATTTATTATTTTTTTTCTGAATTCGTTCGAAATTTAGTTACACAAATAAATAATTCAGAAATGGATGCTAGAGTGCAGTTTGAAAATATTATGAAAAAGTAAGATATATATATTTAGTTAGTGAAATTTATTTTAATTAATAACATAGTAAATGAACTATGAATATTATAAAATACGCATTACAAGTATTAGAATACACAATAGATTACAGAAATTTAACTGTATTACTTACGGTCTAAAATTTGGTGTTCTTTGTCAATTTTTTTTAAATTGTTACTTCTAAAACATTACATTTATATAAATATTCTATTGGGGAGAAAAAAAGGATAATTTAACTTTTTATTTTTCATTTTTGATCTTAACATATTTGAGCAAATGACAATGCTATTCCTTGTCCATAACAAAAATTTTCTAGTATGCAATTTTGAGAGCATAATTAAGGGATCAAGTCCTGATGTCCACTGTACTGCATATAGACAAGTTCATAACTTTGATAATCATAAAAAATTAATCAAAGATTAAATATACAACATATTTTCATTATTTACACATATGAAATTGTATATTAGCTATTTTTAACTCTAAAAACAATGAAATGCTATCATTAAACCTGCAACAGGTATAGTCTCTTATGGCGATTGTTTATTCCATCTGGTGTACCATGTACTCCTTAAAAAAAAATGACAAAACTTACTTTTGGAACATCCCTTATACTTAAATTAAGAATCATTTCAATCAAAAAAATTAATATTGATGTGCTTCATTCCAATTGATTTATAACTATCAACCTGCCATTATCTTCTATCTCCTTTCATTTTCCTTTAAATTCTATTTCATTTATTTATTACCATCTGTAATTCAATTCACTGCATTTCTTTATCTGCTAATGTTCTTAATCATGTTTTATTTGGGTTCAGAAGAAATTGTAATTTTATGCAATTCAAATTACTCTGAAGTCCCTGAGCTTAGTGATGAGAGAATCATGAATAGCCTAACATCCTAAACTCTGGATCTCACTTATTGGCACTGAGTGTGATATCAGCTTGAAACTTGAATTTGTCTGTTTTCTCTGCTTGCTGGCGTATGTTAAATAATCTTATTAATAGAATTATGTTTATAGACATAATTAACTTTTTAAAATAATTTTATTTTTGTATGTTAAAGGATAATCTATTACAGCACATAAATATAACTTACTATTAATAAAATTTTTGAGTTATTTTGGATTTCGTTAGTCTTTTAATGTTTGGTATTAAATTTGTCAATGAGTGTAGCAGAAAATTCTTCCAATTTGATTAAGTTGTAATGAGCATGGAAATTGACTCAAATCCTCCTTTTCTCATAGAAAGATGAGCAGTTTTAATTTTGTTTCAAATGAACTGATGCAATTTATAAAGCTAGAAAATAATTTATTCTTGCTGTGTGATTTTAAGTTTTGAGCATTGAAATAGCTAGTAAAATATCAACTAAAATTGCCAAATCAAATAGCCAATTGTTTTCAAATAATAGGGTTCTTTCATTAGGTAGTTCATTTTTCTGTTCTAAAAAAATTAGAAACATTATTTTTCATTTCCTAAAATCTACTCAGACCTGCCCTCTGGAAAGCCAATGCACTTCACAAACAAGGTTTAAGATCACCATATTCAAAATCTAACGATTCTCAAAATTCTTGCCTTATAAATGCTGTTATAATTTTATTTACTTATTTCACCACTAGTAAAATAACATGTTCCATATTTAAAATTTTAGCACAAAATGCTTCTTGCAATGATATTTCACTAGAAAACGATTTTTAAAAAATTTAAGCTGAGTTACACAGCCATTGACTTAACCTATCATTTATAGTATTCCATCAATGCTTACATTGATGAGTTTTCTACAATCTACTTTTAGATTTTCTAGGTATGATTTTATTTTGAAAGGATTTGAAAACTTCATTATATTGCTTAAAGTGTGTTTCACCAAAACTGCACTTAACTCATTTATCATTATTTTTATCATCATAAAAGGCTGTTTTTCTTTACTTTCTTCCAACTTCTGCACTTATTTTGTAAACTATCTATTTTACACTATAAAGGTAATGAGGACTCTAGGGTAGGAGGAGGGAGGGTTCAATCACTTTATGTTCTAAATGTAGTATTTTTTTGCTACCTTTCTTTCCTTACACTTATTTTCATTTATTTTTTTGTAATCCCTTACTCACTGTTAAGTGTAAAATTTTGACGAAATGCATTCATTCTCGATATGAGATAAATGACAAACTCAATGCATATACTGGTATTTGCAGGAATTTTTTTTGACAGATATAATTTTAAAATATAATAAGGCAAAGCTCATTTTCTTTTGTACTATATTTTGTTTAATTTTTGAATATTTAGTTTTTCTATAATTTCCTGGGCTTGCTTTCAGTGAATTTAAGGACCACTACAATTTTCAGGAACATAACTTTGCAGTTGGCAAGGGATTACTGTAATGTGTATCATTTTTTTTTTTTTTTTGCATATTTCTGGTGTTTTGTAAACTTCTTTTTCAGGTGTGGCGTTTTATTAAAATCTAACAGCAAATACTGAAAATTAAAGTGGTTTCATATCATAATATAAAAAATTATTTTTCCATAATGGAAATATTTCATTTGTCATACTGTATCACATTTCTTATGGATTAACCTTGTCCATGTAATTCCTATGTGCATGCAAAAAAAAATTTACACAAAAAGTACTGCTTAGCAAAAAGATTAAAAACAAAATAGACACTGATACAATTAACAAGGCTCAAAGTCCTCTTGTTGGCTTAGTGGGGTAGTTTTGAAAGGGGCTACCAGCTCAGGTATGTCCTCCTCACTTGAGCATGGTTCAAAATAATGAGGTCCATTGTGAATCGCCTTTGGGTTGCTTTTGAATACAACATCAATAATTAACCAACTCATGTTGGAAAATATTTTTAACTCAAAGGAAGCAGTAGGAGATTTGGCCTGATTTGCAATAGAACAATATTAAAGCATAAATAAAGAATTTGTAATACAAAAAAATAGAGCAATTTAAGGAGCAAAGTCCACATTATCTTCTCATAGGTGTAGAGTTTATGCAAATAGTCAACTTATAAAAGTTAAATTTTTATTTGTGTATCTTGATCCAAATTAGATTTACAACATACAGATGTGGTGAACATTGAATGGGTGGTATTCTCTAATAAATATATGTTGTTCATATCAGTACTAAGAAAACTGTCTCAACTTAATTCTTATACTACCTATGGGACTCAAATGTCCCTTGAAGGACCATACTGATACTTAAGGATCAAAAGTGAATCTAGATCTCACAAATCCTGAAAAGAGTATTACTTTAATAAGATGCCCTTATTTGAATATTATATATTTTTAATGCTAGGTAGTATGTTTTATTAAAAAAGGTAAGTATGAGCATCATGACCCCAAGGCACCCTAGTGATCTTTTTCTTTCTCATGGGGTTTACTATCTTTGGTAAACATGGGTGACACACCCCTGGGTTACCCTAATTACCCTTTTCAAGACCATAATTAAATCTTGTTTCGTGCAACATAGCCACATATGGTTGTTTTGCCATTAACCTTCACATTCACTCACTTTATTATTAATAAAGTCATTAATGTGCATGGTTTCATTTTAAATTTTTAAACAATTTTAAATTCCAAAGGTGGCTTAAACTTGACTTATTAAATTATATTTTGTATTGATTTCAATTATTTTGTTGTTAATTACTTTAATATAAATTAAAACATTTTTTATAGAAGGCTATGCTACGTACTGTAGAGATATAGTGGAAAATAATCCTTGGGGTGGACATATTGAAGTAAGAATTACTTTCTGGACACTTGTATGTTTATCAGCATTATCAATTGAATATATATAATTCGTCAATGTTAACAATGTCTCTTTTACCAGTTTAAAAGTTAAATATGCTGTGATTTGGCTTAGTTGTTAAATAATGTGTATTTTTTCTGTTTCAAAAGAAATCTCTCACACAAAGAATCTCTTTTCTGTTTCAAAGATATCGCTTAACAGTTTATATTAATTTTATATTTAGAAAGAAATTATGTATAAGGATTGTCTTTAAACTAGCCAATAAATATTTATAAATGTGTAACTTTTGTACTTTTTATGGATTAATAAATTTTAAACAGAGAGAAAAAGCATTTGAAGTATGCTATTCTATTTTTACTCAGTGGTTGCTGGAAGAATACATACATGTATTAAGCATATATTTTTCATTTGTTATTTGTTTTAATGTATTAAAGAAATTTTTATTTGTAATATTTAGAGATGAATTGCAACTTTCTGCAACATAGGCATTATTTAACACTTTTTTAAGCTAACGCAATTAAATAGTTTATTTTTTCTTGGTTTTAATTCGAGTTCTGTTAGCAAGGTGCACATGATTATATAATTTTTCTGAAATCTTTTAATAGTTTCACTTTTTTAAACTGCTCAATATTTCCTTATGTTAACAGATTCTATCTTAAAACTAATCACATTTTTTATTATAGGTACAAGCATTATCAGAGATTTTTGGTAAACCCATTGAAATTTTTAAAGAAGAATCAAACATCATTGTAGGAAATGAGTCGAAAAGTCCTAAATTAATGATAAGGTATTAAGATGTTTAAACTTCTCATTTGAAGATGCATACATTTTTTTTTTCATTTAATCTTGTATGCATGTGCTTCGTACGCACCTTTATTAAGAAACATTTAAAATTACTGTACAATTTAGTTTTAGCTGTAAGGACATGGATTTTAAATATTTCTAAGTTTAAAATTTATTGAAATATATTATCTCACAAAATACTAAAAGTGTCCTTAATATTATTGAAATTTTTTTCAGTGTTTAATGGAATTTTTGCAATAAAAAATAGGAGTTAACAGGCACATTGGTTGATGATAGTTTTATGTGAAAAACCTGATAATGTATGTTTTTGGAAGCACATAATTATTCAACATTTAAATAATTTTCTAATGAAAAAAAAAAGATAATTTGAAAAATATCAATGTTTGAGCAGGTTTCATAAGCTGTTGTTCCTCAGAATTATACTATCTGGGGCTAAGAAAACCCTGAATGTTCACAGTCATAGCTTAGTATTTAATTATTGCATTAATGGGTCTTGATTTAGCCAAAGATTATTAGGCAATTTGAAGCAGGATGTTGCATTATCAATCTGATATATTGGTGAACTGGTATACCAGAACCAAAACTGTTTCTTTCTTCAGGTGGAATAATAATAAACAAGAAAAAAAAAGTAATTGGGTAGCTACATTAATTATAATTTTTCTTGTGTAGGAAAAGAGAAATTTCCTGTGTGGGAAAATTGCTTAATATGTCTTTTTAAACTTTTTCTTAAGGTGTCATACATACCATAAATTCTGAGCACGAAAATAAACATCTCATGGTGGTTTTTTTTTAATGTTGCTACAGCAGAATTTTGTAAACATGGAAGCATACCCTAGTGGCTAAAATTATCTGACAATTTCGAATCCTTGATATAAGTTAGAACACAATGTTTTTTTTTCTTCTCATGTATATGCTTTTATACATTTTATATTTGACTTTCTTTTTTTCTTTCAATTCTTGTAGCTACCATAGATTCATATATGGACTTGGAGCACACTACAATTCTGTCATACCTTCTAGCATTTCTAAGCAAGCAAATGTATAACTTTTGGTAAAATGTTAACAATTTGTATTGTTTTGTATAAATATAAATTTGGAATTATGTCTGTTTTTTTCTTTTACAATGTTTTGCAAAAATCATATGATCATTTCATTATTTATTGTTTTATGTACATTTCCTTGAAATCATTAGCATTGAAAAGTGCAAATGTCACATGCAATGCTTTAATTTTAAATATTGCTGGTGAGATTTTGGAAGTCTTTTAAGATACATGAACTTTTTTCACAATTTTTAAAGTGTGTAATACCATTGATCATGAACTTAAAAAAAAATATTTAAGTATTCAAAATTCCATTCACTTTAAATTTTTTTTCCCTCGTGAAATTTTTCATCATTATATGTCTGTACATTGGTGGCCAAAATTGTGAAAACCTTTTGGAAAAAAAAAATCGATTTTTTTTATGTTTGAGGGTTCATAATATTAGTTTTCAAATACCATAAAATTATTTATATTTGAAAGATAATTTAATCGAGATATTAATAGAATAACTGTTAAAGAAAATTTTATTACAATGTAAGTTATAAAAACAAAAATGGTACGCATGTCAGTTAATGCTTAGGTAACCATTAGACTTAATTATGGTCCTACAACATTCCTCCTTCCATGGAGTGAACTAACTTTTTAAGCTTATCAGTTGTTATAATGTAAAACCAAGACAAGTTTCTTTAGTCACCTCCATAGATTTCTGATTGTGTTGAGATCTGGGCTATTTCCAGTAGAGAAATATGATTATCTTGAAACCACTTTTTGCACATGGTATGGAGATGAATCCTGTTAAAATATGAATGCTTGGTTGTCTTGGAGAAGATCATGTGTGGAAGGCTTCAATATGGCTCAAGTACTTTCTTCATGTATTTTTGGGCATTTATGTTTCCATTTATCATGCAAATTCTGACGACTACTTTTGATCCATGGAACCCCATATCATGAATCTAACTAGGAGTTTCATTGTAGGTGTAATGCAATCAGAATGCATATCTTTGCAAATTCTTCATCATATGTAGTGTAGGTCACCCCAAATAATTGTTCTGTGGTCCAATTGACTTGGGTTTTTATCCCAGCTTAATTTTTTTAAATATTTGTTTCAGAGCTAAGAAAGGCTTTTTCTGTGAAATTCTGGCATTCAGACTAAATTCCTTCAGTGTGCATCAAACAGCCCTTTACTCTGTTTCTTGTGTATTCTCAGATGATTTTTTCCTACCATATAAATTTAGTAATTTAGTTCTCTTATCATCGCCTTGTTTGGTTCTCTAAACACTAAAGCTCATTGGCTACATTCAAATGAAGGAAAGCAACTGTATATCAAACTGAGTAAGTTGCCCTTCTTTTCCCTTGTTATTTGGCTGTACTTTTTCATAGAATGCAGATAATGAAACTAACTTTTTATTTCTTTGTATTCTGAATTATTCTTCCAATGATTAATAATTTTATAGTAAACACCAAAAATGATATTGGTATGAGCCCTCAAACATCAAAAATAGATTTTTTTCCAAAGGGTTTCAATAATTTTAGCCACTACTATATTGCTATTTTACTAGCTTTGTGGTACTTCTAAAATTTAACATCTACTAAAGGATGCTTGAATCTTACATTCCAATAAATCTTGCTACAGATCAAAAGTTTGTTTCACATAGATAAGATTTTATTTAGTCACAATGTATCAAATCAGAAAAATTATTTTTTGCTGCACAACAACTCTGATGTTTTGTTAAAATCTTCCCAGTTCTTTTGAGAGCAACCATCTGAGTTACAATTTGGCAGATACAATAATAATGGTCAAGTACTTGTACAATATTCTTTGCTTATACATTAAAAAGGATCAATCACTTACTTAAATCATTAAATTGTATATAAAGCAGTAATTAATGTTCAACGAATATATGTCAGTGTGTATATAAAGTTGATTTCTTTTCATATCATAATTGAAAAATAAACTATTTATTTTTATTAATTTTAATCGGTCAGAAAGGAAATATCATCATCCCTCATTGTATAGCTTCATACTTATCTGTCTCAATTTCAAATATTTATTTGCTTAGTTGATGGATGAAAAAGTTTTCTTTTCAGATAGTATCAAAATATCTTTATTACCTTGTCACAAGATTAGAATATCCTAACGAATGTTAGAAACAAAACTATAATAATGTTAATATTTTGGTGAATTTTAGGATTAGAGATATGATAGATTGTGTATCACACACACAAAAAAGTTATCTTAACTGTTGAATTTTTAAAATGCAGAGGGACTAATTTAGTTTCTTGAAATATGTAATACTAGTCAAAATAAACATTTATAATTTTTGAAAATGGTCACATGCAAGCCTGTAATCAAGGAGATCAACAGTACGTTCGTATGCAAAGGATAAGATGGTATTTTTCTATATAATGCTATGCAAAACCTTTCCGAATCAACACAAATAATATCGTAACATCCGCAAGATGTAAGGATGTAAGAACATGAGTAATGTAAACAAAACTTATCAAAAAAAAAAAGGAACTTTATTGAAAAAGTAGTATGGAAAACAATGTGATTGAAGGCAACAAATCCATGTGAGGTATCCTGCCAGAAAATCTCTAACCTTTCGTAGGGGGTATGATAGCCCCTAAGTGTTATGCTGATTTCACATCGTCTGGCCATGCTGAGTAGGAAGTTCTCAATAAGTTGTTGAGGCATTGCAACTCATTCGTCTTGTACTGGGAATCTTCAGTGGAGGTAAGTTAGGTGCTACCAAGCTGTTTCCAGAAAGTCCCATACATGCTCAATGAGATTTAGATCCAGAAACCTTACTAACCAATCCATGCGTTCAATGTCCTCCCTATCCAACAGCTACTGTGCGGATGAGCTGGCGCATTGTCCATGAAAAGGAACAGCGGACCCATAGCTCTTTTAAAAAGACGCACATACGGAAGGAGAATCTCGTTACAATAACGGCCCCCGGTGAACATAACCTCCTTCGAAGATGTGGATGTCGGTACAGCAACCAAGCATTATGCCTCCCCAAATGAGAACACCACGGCCTCCAAAATGGTTTCTTTCGATGATGTTGGAGAGGTTATTGTGGGTTCCCTGCTCTCTCCAGATATGCATGTGTCCAGAATCGCTACTCAGACTAAATCTGCTGTCATCCATAAAGAGAACTCTACCTCATTGATTATCTATCCAATTCTGATGTTCCCGGCACCACAAGTCTGCTCATCGGAGAAAACGCCATCTCCGATAAGCAGACGTTAAAGGTGCACGCAGTACTGGTCGTCGTCCAAACAGACCATCATTGTGCAGCCTTCTGGCCATGGTAAAACGTGATGTCGGTCGTCCAATGGCATGTGCCGTGTGTCTAGTGATTTCTCCCGCTGTCTACCGCCTATTCCTTCTGGTCTTTAAAGCAATATATCGGTCGTCCTCTTGTGTGGTTGCTCGTGGACGACCACTGCTGAACCGGCGGACAGCAGTTCCTATAATTTGAAATTTTCTCCAAAATAATGAAACGATGTTGTGAGTAATGTGTTATTGTCGTATCGTGTATGAAAGTCTTTTAGTTTAAATTGGTCAGGATGAGAATTAACTAATGTTTAAACCGTGTTTGGTGTCGCTCAGTGCGATACTAATTCGGCCTTTCAGGGCGGAAACCTGTGATCCCTTTTGCCTAAGCACCTTAGCCACTACCCCAGAGAGAGCCGTTTTTGACATCTTAAGTTTACGAGAGGGCCTTACCATTCTTTTTGTTTGTGTAAAGGCACTTTTTTGTCTAATTTCGTTTTGAAGTTTATTTAACTTTTGTTTATCCGCAGCGAAACTAGTTAATAACCAAAATTTTCCGGTCTTGTCTCGCTCTTTGAAAAGTTGTCCGAGTTCCCTACCGATGTAGGTTTGCACTAGTTTGGAGGAGCTATTATGATCATTAAGGTATTATATGTGTGAAAGGGGACGTATTTCTTGATGTTCTCTCTGCTGTATGCTTTTGGGAAGTGAGAATTGTGTGATAGTTTTCTCAAGACGAATTTTCTGAAACATTTCTCAATAAATATTCATTTTGGCTGGGGAATAGTGATCTTAATCGAGGTTGCGAGTTGTAAGATAGCAGGATTGTGATTTCCTCTCATTTCAGCTACCGAGGAGATTTCCTAGATCCCAAGAAAATTCATCGTTAAGGTGAGGTCTATAGGGGAGGTGGAATTATGGCTGTGGCGTGCTGGTGTGGACAGGGCTACTATTTCTAAGTCGTTTTGATCGCAAAATTTCTTAACGTATAATTTCTTGAAATATTGTAAAGGGAGCCCCAGCTTAGTGTTTAGAACTCCGCCTCTCTCAAAGATCAGGCTGAGAACGTATTCGTTGAAGAGACTGAATGATCAAAGGAATCTTGACGAAATCTTCGATCATTATACAGTCGTACCTCGGATAGCGAATGAAGTTTAGACAAATCTTGCTTCGGTTTATGAATAATGTATATGGATAGCTCAAATGTACTTAATCATACTTTAAACATCGATCGCTCACGTATTTCATAGATTTTTTTTTGTCCATGTTTGGTTTTAAATTAGCCCTCAATATAATTCCTCAATAAAGTGGCTAGAGCAAGTGATTATGCTATAAGGAAGCTTACTCAAACTAGTATTAAAAGAGAAGAAAATAATAGCTAAACCTAACAGTGGTGTTCGTGTTTCTAATCTCACTACGAAGTTTGGCTTATCGAAATCTACCATTTGTACTACTTTTAAGGTATTCATACACCTTCGGAGAAAAGTTTTTGAAATGCATTGATAATTGTTATCAAAATATTTTTAATATGTGCTGAAATTTTACCTAAAACTATGAAAAACATATTTAATACTCTGCTTTTAACTCAAAAATAAAAATTGAGTCAAAAGCAAAGGGAAAGTAGTATATAAATTGATTATCAGTGTGATGCTCTTAACTCAAAAGTAAACAAAAATAATATTCTGTAAATTTTATCTTAAATATCATAACATTTTAGGGTTGGTACTACTTTCATGATCAAAATCATATTACTACAATTTTTTATTGTATTTCGAGTTAAAGAACAATGAAAAATCAAAAAAAGAATGTTATTACAATACATGATTTATACCACTGTTACTAGAAACATCAATTTTACCATCATGAAAGTAGTAAGGGTCCTTAAATATTATGTAGACAACTTGCAAAATTTAAATTAATTTGGTTCATAACTTTTTCCGATATTGACGTTGCCATATGCAAACATATCAAGAAAACTCATTTTGAGAAATATCAAAAACTTTCAAACGTAATTTTTAATAATAAACATAATAAAATATATTTAAAATTCCCCCTAGTTTATAAATAACACCCACTTTTCTTTCTAACACATTAATTTTTTTTCTCCT
This sequence comes from Nephila pilipes, assembly GCA_019974015.1. Taxonomy (NCBI): domain Eukaryota; kingdom Metazoa; phylum Arthropoda; class Arachnida; order Araneae; family Nephilidae; genus Nephila; species Nephila pilipes. The sequence continues at coordinate 75,328 of BMAW01098341.1, read as the reverse complement.
TAGAACTTTTAGTATTTTTCGATGCTGCTTTATATTGGGACTGAATGACGCTTAGCATCAAAAATTCTACTAGTGTCAAGGCCGCGGTAGCCTAGTGGTCCTGGTTTCGGATTTGTGGCCAGCGGTTTTCGTTCAGTCACAGGTTCGAGCCTTGGCCGCTAAAGACCAGCCGGGGCTGATGCACGTTAAATCTGTCGGGGGTCGAAGTCCTCCCATTGGCGTGGTGAGGAAGTTAGGAGAGGGGGTGCCAGCTCAGGTGTCATCCTCGTCACTTGACCGAGGTTCAAAATTACGAGGTCCGTCGCCAATAGCTCTTGTGTTGCTTCTAGTGCGACATTAGTAAACTCTAAAAACTAATCTACTAGTGTCAAGATGTTTATACGATTTCAAAGTAAAATAACCCGAAGTTAAATTAAGTTTCTTTAAAAGGTCAACGCAACCCTTGTATCCATTATTACACTGCATCACAGCATCCAACGCACCAGAATTTAAAGTTTTAAGGCACACGAAAACTTCTTTCAATACTCTCTGCCATATCATGCCATTAAAACCATTAATTGGCATTCTGAGTCTTACCATGAAGACACTTTGATAGAATTCTTTAGAACATAGATCTAAATATATAGGTTTAACCATATTTAGTAATTCGTTTGTAAACTTCTTTGGGCTTTTTGCCACATGACAGTGTTCGCTGATAATAACACCAGCATTTTTTTTTTTTTTTTCGATCGAGCACTATTCATGCATTGGTTTCTTGCCACTCAATGAACTATGGTACAAAGACGCATTAACATTTTGTTGAAGTTTAAGTAGATCGCCAACATTACTACGAACAGCAATCTCATAATAGTTATGTAATCTGTCAATAAAAGAATCTATAAGTTTACTTTTGCCTGATAAACTTTTGTTTTCAGGTTTTTACTTAAACAATCTGGTACCTACCTTTTTTTTAACATGCCCAATGCATTCCTGTTACTCTATATTTCCCATGTGTCTTTCAGGCTGATGTATCCTTTTGAATCCCAGTCACCATAATAATGAAAATATCTGAGACCTCGTTTGATAATCTATTGTTTAAAGACTCTGTTAGCACCAACATCTTCCACTTTTAACGCAGAACCTTCAAAATTACTTTCCTTTCTTGATCTCTTTCAAGTGTTTCTAATTCAATACTTTTAGACATTTTTGAAATCTTTCTGCAGGTCGGACAATGTGATGACATTATTTTAATGTCCGCTACTTTACAAGTGTTAATTGACAAAGCAGAAACACACCTATTTATAGAAGTATAACCCTTATGCTGCCATGTTCCATCGACTGAAACACCGCATTCAACTATTTCACTTTTAGAAGAATACATAACTAATACTTCATTAGCAGCCTTTTGCATAAACAGTTCGCATACTTCTGAAATCATAGACAAATTTACTTTCATGATATGTGAATGCAATCTTATGAGCCTGGTAAATTTAACATAGCACATAATCTATGTGCAGCAGAAAAACCTTTACCAATTTATCGCATTCCACAAATCTTGTATTTACCTCTGGATTGTTTGAAATTTTCTTTGAACTGAAAAATCTTGTGTAAATGTCACAATGTTTACATTTTATAACAAAACTTAAGCACAATTGATATCTAGAGTCTTCACAGAACATTAAACCTACGTAGAAGCATTTGGGGCAACAAAGTTGTAAAAATAAACTTAGGAGGACTTCTGTGTCAATTATTCGGCTATCAGTTTGTTTATTTTCATACTCTGCGATTTTTTTCGTCGAAAATAACAGAAACTTTCAACTTTGAAGCACTTGCATTAGATGTTTCACTACTATTTTCGGAATATTTTTTTGTAAAATCATTACCACAAAATTGGCTTTTTCTTTTAGCACAAATTCTTTTTTTTAGAATTACCCATTTTATACAAAGATAATTGAAGTTTTCAGTAATAAAATAAAACTTAAACAGGAACTTATAACAATGAGATAAAAAAAACAGAACTGACGTAAGCATACAATTATACTCTCTTTTCTTGCCAGATTCTAAATAAATATGTTTAAAAACCTGTTGTCAATTATATTTTCAGATTCTGAAAACTCAGATTCATATTTTAAAATTTATTTTGTACTATTGTATATTTAAATGATATTTTAAGAAATAAAAACGTTTTTATTTTTTAAATATCATTTAAAGAACAAAAACATTTTTTCCAACTGCTTGACAGCATCCACACACTTCCTGTTACAGAAATTAGCTTACGAATAAGATTCATAACAATAAAGTATGAGTACAAATTAAACACTACTGGAAAAGAATAAGATTAAATTTTAAAATAACATTAAAATTAGAAAATCGGAAAAATTTGACAAAAATGGCGTTTTAAAGGTGTTCGGAAGAGGCAATAAGACAGCTGGAGTGACTTTTGATGAAGCAAATGCTTCTAATTACAAAGGCAAGTTATTTCTAATTTTTGGAAATTGTATAAAGTGATACTGTTTTCAAATCATTTACTGCTATAAAATCAATTATGTATTTCTTTTTAACTAAACTCATAAAAGCAACCTGTTTATGGAACCCGAATGGATTAATCGCATTTACATTAATTTAAATGGGAAAAATTGATTCGATTTGCGAATCAAATCTCGAAACGAATTGCGCTCGTGCATCAAGATAAGACTTCATATAGACTCGGCTCTGTACTGATGATGTAGGAGATAGATTCATTCCAATGGAGATGATAAAGCTTATAAATACAATCTATAACAAAAAAAAAAAGCCCGATTTTAATGAAATTTAGTATGAAAAGACATGCAAATGATTAGAATTTGGTGTCCAATGAATGAATAGAGGGAGCTACAGCGCATCGGAACTGCTAACTCAGCAGGTGTATATAAGAAGCGGTTCTACAACTGATGTTCAAATTTTCTGTTGCATCGCGATTTAGGACACCTTTCAACAACTGAAAAATATGCCTCGCTGCAGGATCCGAGCTCATTACGAGCAACTGTCAGAGTTTGAAACAGATTGTATCATTGGATTGAAAGAGGCAGGTTGGGCAAATCGGAGAATCACTCGTCATATGGGTCGAAGCGATACGACGATTAGAAGATGCTGGCTAGAATGGGTGGACAATGGCATATTTCAGCGTGATGATGGTAACGGTCGAACTAGGTCCACAGCAGATCAGGTGGACAGAGTGATTGTCAGATTAGTTGTCACAGAGCCTGATTCATTGTTATCAACCATTAGACGTGCGAGCCGCACACGAGTGTCCACCATGACCATTCACAGACGGCTGATAGAGCGAAATCTACTCTCGTACCAACCACTATGCCACCTGCAACTCACGCCTGCACACTGTCTAGCTAGATTACAGTGGTGCTTGGCTCGATCAGGTTGGAATGCTGCCGACTGGGGACGTATAGTGTTTAGCGACGAATCCCGCTTCCAACTGTGTCCTAATGATCACCAAAGACGTGTCTAGAGACGCCCAGGGCAGCGTGCCGATACTGCTTTCACTATTGCAAGCCACACAGGCCCTCAACCAGGAGTTGTAGTATTGAGTACCATTTCCCTTGATAGCCGGACCCCTTTGTTCGTCATTAGAGGCACACTTACAGCACAGCTGTACGTCGACGACATTCTGATAATTGTTTTGATACCCTGTACCCTGGTCTTATTTTTTTAGTACCCTGTTCCGTAGAACCGTGCCTTTTTTTTTTTTTTTTTTTTTTTTTTGCTGTACCCTGGCCTTATTTTTCAGCAAGATAATGCCAGACCACAAACGGCACGTGTTGGTATGAACTGTCTTATATCTTGTCAAACACTTCCTTGGCCAGTGAGATCTCTCCCCAATAAAGTATGTCTGGGATATGATGGGGATCTACCAGGGAATGTTGATGACCTAGCCCGACATCTGGAGCAAATTTGGCAAGAAATACCGCAGAAGACCATCAGGGAGCTTTATCACTCTATGCCACGTCGTGTGGCAGCTTGCATCCAGGCTAGAATTGGGTCAATACCTCATTGAGCTCGTTACTTGTAATTATGTAACTCTGAAATAAATCATTGAATTTTTCGGAAATTTTAATCATTTTCTATTCTGTGCATAATTTTTTTTACTATCCGCCAATTTTTGTCTCCATCGGACAACTCCTTCTAGGTGCGTCGTTTTTCGCTATTATTGGTATGTATATATATATATATATATATATTGAACCTTAGACAAAGGTAAATATAATCTATATTTTTATTTCTTAATAATAACTTATTTCCCATTTTATTTTAAATTTATTTTTAAAGTTATGTTAACCTGAAAAGTACATAAAAATGTATTATATAAATGTTTGTTCCAATCTATTGACTACAATTAAACGTGTAATGTAATTAATTTAAACGTTTAAATGTGCATTCGAGTTTAAAATTCCATGTGAAAAAAAGAAAAATTTCTTTCATACAAAACTTGAATATATATATATATATACGAGTATATAATTATACTATATATACTATATATATATACTAATTATACTATATATATTATACTATTATTATTATTATTGAATATATAATTATATATATATATATATATATATATATATAATTAGCAATTTCTCATCCACAATATCAGCACAGTGAATACAATAATGTACTACAAAATTTAGCTAACAAATATTTTTTGTTAGACTAAAATTATAAATCATCTAGCCTTATAGAAAACAACGGCTAGTATTTGAATTAAACGCAATCCTTATAATAAGAGAAACAAACACCAAATAAAAATGAATTAAAAATGCCTCGAAAAAATATCAGATGTGTATATAATCTATATTTGTTTAGAGTTTGAAATTTCCTACTGAGTAGCATTATAAATTTTTTCGTATATATTTTTACATTCGAATCTAGAAATTAAAAAAGCATTACCTTCCAATTAATAGCTATTGTACAAAAAAAACTTTACATTTATGTACTTATTTAACTAACTTTTCAAATTTCTGTACATGGTATGAAGTTGGCAAATATAGTCTATCGTTGGTTTTCCAACGTATTTAAGCCTATTAAAAATTGTGCAACTTATCTGTTAAATATGTAAAAGATAGGGGAAAAAAACATTTTTAAAATTGAAAACTCTATACCAGATATTTACATATATTTGAGTAATATTATTTATTTTTGAATAAAAGTGTATCACTTTATAATATTCTATATTCTTTTCGTTTAAATATTTTCTATAATAATGCTTAAAAAAATGTAGTGCAAGGAATGAAACCAGGATAAGAATAACACACATGTATATGCGCATTGAATTATTATCAATAGCAACATACACATATTAAGATATAGATTGTTTTTCATCCAAGCTTAACCAAGAATCAAGTTGACATATTCAAAAATTTTGGCACGAAAGAAAGAGTTCCTACTGGGAATCAATAGTTTCACTCATTTATTTAACTGAAAGCATTAAAATTAGGGCGAATAAAATTTATAGTCTTATTAAAAACGTTATTGTTCATTAAAATTAAAGACAGGATTCAGACAGTCTAACACTTGAGAGAATTAATGATCCTTCATAAAGATAGATATGAATGCAAGGTCAATGCAAGATAAATTATTACAGATGATTAACTAATGTATTGCTGGAAAAAAAATATACATTGAGGTTAAGTTTGTTGATTCTATTTTTTTATTACTCCAAAAAACTGAAAATTATAAGTGATTGTCTCGATCAAGTTAAATTGTTATAAATGATAGTATGTAACATTTAAGGTGTAAACAAATTCTAAAATTACTGCATGTCCAATATTATAAAAAAGAAAGTATTAAACTAAGAGAAAAAAAATTACATAAAATGAAGTGTATCAACTAATAATGATGATGATGAAACATTTTGGTAACTAGGTTTGAAATTTGTACTAACAAGAGATTAATTCAGAATCATTTTTATTTACTCTAGATATCATTCATTTGGCTCAATTTTTCTTTTATGTGATTCAAAAGTAAGTATAGAAAAAGCTACATTAATTTAATTTTTTGAGAGATTACTTACCTTACTCCTGATTTCACGATAGAACTATGTTTACTTTTTGATAGGCCTCTTATTAATAACACATTTATATAATTAAATTATAATTGAACACATTTGTATAATTAAATTATAATTGAACACATTTATATAATTAAGTCAGAAAATGCTAAACTCAGATTTGTAACTAATTATGATCATGAAGTTTGGCAAAAAGAACTGGATAATACAATATAAGATTTTCTAAAAGTTAAAGATCAAATTAAATATTTATTTCTACAAATAAAGAGCAATATATCAAAATGCTGAATGTATACCTAAATTATTTTACATAAACTGAAATTTTGTTATGAATAATTTAAGACAGCTTTTAGTGATACCAATTGAAATTTCTTATGATTTTTAAGCTTTTCTACCACGTAAGTAGCAGCCATAAAGAGGAGAATATATTTGAACAAATATATATCCTCAAATATCCTCAGGATTGGGAACAAAATCAACTTATGCAAAAATAACGAAACTACTGTTGGTAAGCCAGTTGCAACATTTAGAATGTTTAACAGGACTGAACTATGTTTTGACAATAATTTTGATAGGCATGTGATTGTTAACTTAAGATATATTGAGTTTATTAGTTTATACAATTAAGAAATTTTTGCTTTTTAAGTTTCCTTATCATTTATGAAAACTTCAACTTCAGGCATTAAATTTATGTATATAACCCGCTTATTATTTTAACACTTATCAATTCACTAAAGTTCAACTGTATTCTTTACGTTTATTTAAGTTTACTTACACTCCTAGCACATTAAAATATGTTCTTCGGAGCATGTAACATTTTTTATAATATATATATCATTATCTTTTGTAGAACTATCAGACCATTCTTTTGAATGCATAAGCTTGTTAAATTTTGGCTAACTTTATACCTTTTCTTCAGGTGAGCAATTTTGGACGATATTTTACTTTTCTCCGAACAAATAAGTTAATCGAGTATTATATCTCACAAATTTTATAAACTAAAAAATGTTATGTCAAGCCTCTTAACTTTTTTCCCCTTGGAGATATACATACTTTATTATCCGATGCATACTTTTAATGTGCATATTGGTATTGATTCCATACCACATCCTATGACAACATCCTCAATGCTTCTTTTAACATAATATGAAAGGCTGGTTCATCTGTTTCTACTAATAAGCTTCAAAAAAATCTTGTATGCTTCAACTAGGAATTCCGCCTTCATAATTAATCTAGATATATTACATTTCCAACTTCTATCCACATACCACGTGCGCAACAGTCTTTTTTCGGGAATGCGAAAAGCTGTCTTCCAAGTATTAAAAAAGATTCTGTATCATCTGTCATCAAAACTTTTGGGAAAATGCATGCATGTTCCTATAACTGCAAATGCGAGAGTTAACAATTTAGAATTTTGTCGATTGATCAAATGTATAATAATGTAGCTAAATCAAATTCTTATGCAGTCATTCCATGTGGGAAGTCCAAGCCTATAGTATCATTTTCATAAAAGTTCAACATGTCTTTCTGTGAACTATTCATTGTAACAAGCAGAAAATTTTCTATTTTTATTCCGGGGTACAAATCTTTTTTGGAAATGTTCTGGCCCTTGAAAAGAACTATCGAATAATCTTCTCTGTAACTTAATTTTTCGACCCAATTGCCTACACTTATTACATCATTTGAATCCAAAATACCCCATCAGAGTTTATATTATCCTCTACTTTTATATTTAGTAAATTATGTGTTATCAAATGAATCCTTTCCAATTTATCAATAACAAAATTTCTTATCTCATCCAAGCTACAATCTAAATTTTATTTTCTAGTTTTCTTGTTATATCTACTTTTTCTTCTCTTGTTATTTTCATTCATCCCAAATCGGTTCCATGTCCCAAATGAGATTTTGTGAATTCCACAAATACTTGGTTTTTTTCAACGTCTTCATATACTTTCATCTTTGAAGGACGATTTCCATTCCTCTTGATACTGCCTGTCTTCATTTTAATATTTCTCTTATCACCTTTTGCATTTTAAAAACCATTGCGAAGACAACAGAAGTACGTTATTTTTCTTCCCATCTTATTGGATTTACTTCCAGTATTCTTAACATACAAGGCAGTTGTATGTTTTTCAATATCTACTTTCCATACCTTAAAATATTCAAAAGTGGCAAATTCCGTTGTTTCCTTTTCTATTATGCGCCGATTCGTCACGTTCCTTCAGAGCCTTTATAACTCGTAGAAACCAATTTTGCACTGCATTTTAACTGTGTACTTGCCTTATTCCCTGCTTTGTGTATCATTCTTGCATGTCGATGTAAATTTGATGTGTTGAAAAAAGCTTATTGCATTCAACACATTTAAAACAACTAGAATTATCCATAATTAAATTGTACATGTAATAAAAGAAAAAAAAATATAACAAATAGACAGAATATGAACACTTATATATATATATATATATATATATATATATATATATAATGCAAATTAATTTTAATAATACCAAATACTTACGAAGCAACATAAATTCCTTTAAATTTTCTTTTTCACTACATTTCACAAGTACCTATTGAATTAAATATACTTTTAATTGCATAATGAGGTAAATGAATAGAAATATAAAACCCTTGAAATTTATTAACTTTCACAATATACAAAAAACATTCAGAAAGAAAAAATACAATCCAGGAAAATACTTGAGCCTCTTCTCCTAACATTTAATGAATTTTTCATTCGACAAAATTTCAGAACACTGGTTACTTTCTCAAATTTAATATAACCCTTGTGATTTCAGAATGATAATGAGGAAAATTGAAAACAGAAGCTGCATGATTTTATACACCTTCATTACTAGAAGAATCGTTTATCAAAATTTACGATTTGCAAAAAAAAAAAAAAATCAATCTTAATACATCCATTACCCAAGAGAAAATGGCGTGATTTTACTTTTTAAAAAACGATAGAAAAAAATTCGTAAAAAGAAATATCAAAGTAGTTGTTAAAATAATGTTGATGTAAAACAATGACCATCAAATAATGAAAGAAAAATTTCTTACAGCTGGCTGAAAAAAATGGTGCTCATCAAACGACGGCAAAACGTACCAGGGCTGTAAAATTTAACTTCTGAACTTTCCCCCCTTTTTTCTCTAGGAAATTTTCCTTGTCCCTCACGATGTAAGCTCCCCCGGGTGATTTGGATCTTTTTAACGAAAAGATTTTCCTGTCGCTAGGTGCTTTTGAAAAGCTAATCATTTGCAGCATCTTCTTTCTGTCATGTAAATTTCATATCTGTAGCGAATCGCCTTTCTGGTGAAGCAAGTTTAATGGTTATGAGTGTATCTCCATCTGCCTTTTTATCAAGGAAATGAGATTTTTTTTCATAATTAATCTTTTTTTTATTATTATTATTATTATTATTATTTCTTCACGAATTGCTTTCGCATTCGTTCAATTTATCCAACAATGTTCAGATATCATCTCCGATTTCAGAAGAATCTGTGTAATTACTTTATCAAAATATTCCGTTTAAAAAGTGGTGTAATGTATTCTCTTATTATTTGTGCACATAAATTAATGAAAGTATTCCTTTAAATTTTATACGAATGTAACGAAAGCTGTATTCCGAAGCTGGGCCAAGACCTGAATCTGAAAACTAGCAAGAATAATCTTACACTAATTGCAAGCGTAACATGTCGGAAGAATGAGAGTAACATTGTTCATTAGCGAATTTCAAAAATCCGAAAAATTGATGCTGTTACAATTCAATAAATTCGAAGCGTTTTCTCTGAATTTTACTAAATATTTTCCATTTCCAAAGCCAAACTTGTCAGGAATTAATACAATCCCAATCTTATATAAACTTACTGCTATTATGTTAAAAATTAAATATGTCAAGAAATAATTTCTCGGGTTTCAACCAAATGCCACTTAAAGTAAATTACAAATAATACATATTCATTTCAATACAAGCTCTATGAAATATAAGTTTAGTCAAAATATTTTTTTCTTGTCTATGCGAGCTCTCTATTTTAAATGTTTTTTTAATCTTTTTATCTTTCTAGATTTCTGTTCCAGTATATGATCGCAGCGCCATCGGAAGAAAATCGCTCACTTGTTAGTGGATTTAAATAAGTAGTGTGCCAGAGAGCTTCGAGAAAGAAGAAAAAGGCAAATATGGTCTTTTGTCCGGGTAGAGAAAAAAATGGTATCTTATTCAGTTTGTGACTTTTGAGCATTTAATTTCTGGGTAATAGTTGAGCGATATAGCACAGGTATCCGAAAAGCAATGTCACGGACATAAATTATATTCTGATTATTGTAGATATTGATCTTTTTTCTCTCACAAAACTCCTTAAACTTCTTTGAGTCTCTTAAAAAATTTCACTTACCCAGGGATTTTAATTAATTTTATTAATTTACTAAGATTTTGAATATATTTTGTATAGTGTAAATAAGGTCGACAAGACAGTTACTTCAATTATAAAATGTTAAAAGACATTGCTTTTTCATGCGAATTGACATATGAGGATGTTTCAATGTTTAAGTTGAATCCAAAAGTCTGTTTTACAAAAGAAATCTTCTACAATCTTACGGCTCAACTAAAAAATGAAAAATACTTATACTTTAAATTTCTTGAGTCGCATTAATACTTGCAGCTATAAGAAATAATTAGTATAGTCGTTTGGAATTCTTAGGTTCCACCCAACTCAACTTTCGTAAACATATATATATATATATATATATATATATATTAACGTATAAAATAAATTAGTAATTTCATATCGTTTTTAAAAATGCTTTAAAAAGTTTGTTTAAGGATAATTTTAGTACCACTCATGAAAATCAAATTTACATATTCGAATAACATACTCCTATTAGCTTCACTAAAACAAAAAATTAAGTCAAAAGGAGCGCGTGTGTGTGTTAAGTTTTTGATTAACTATCTAAAATTTTGAATGCAGAGAGTTCTTCAACTAGCTTGAAAATTATTTCTATTCTGTATAGATATTAATATTATTTTTAAAATAAAAATATTTTATGAGTTGAAATGTGTGCATATAATTAAATTTATTCTAAATTCTAATATATTTATTGAATAAAATGGATTAAATTCATGAATATTTTATAGTTTATTCCTGCATGGATCCTGTATAATGATGCGAAGTTTCTTCTTTATTATGATTCCATGTGTTATTTGTATAAGTGCATAAATACGTAACAAGCTTATGCAAAGATTGATGTTTATTAAAAATAATGTACATTGTTATTAATTTAGTTAAAATATGATTTTAATACGTACAGATAATTTACATAAATTATTTAATATTTAATTTTTTTATTATTTTAATTATAATCAAAAATATTAAAAATATAACCAGTCATAAGAAACATGTCTACTGTCCAGACTCCTTTGAAATAATTATATCAAAAAATATTTCAATCATCCATAGAATAAAGTAAACTAGATTTGTCACATTTTTTTTTTTGCATTTTTTTCACAAAGTAAAACATTTTATTAATATTTTAGACGGTTTAAACATGATTTATGTCTGAAGAAATATATTTGCTGCGTAAATGCATTTTCTCGATTCTTCGAACCTTTTCAAAAAATTAAAAAGTATTTCGATGAAACGTGCAGTATCGCCATCTAGCGTAGCTCACTTTATTAAGACCTGTTACACGAGCTCGTGTTCTTCAAGAAGAGAATTGTTGTTTTCTCACCTAACGAACCGAAATTGACTGAATTTTCAAGATATTAAAGGTAAGTTCAGTAGGAAATTTCCACCTTCCCTTGTTTTCTCCCTGTTTGTTGATATTAACGTATAAAACTAAATATATGAATGTATTCGAAGTAAGCATATTATTTAATGAAGTATTGTGTTAAGCATTATATAATTCTGTAGAAAGCATACGTTTAATTTAGAAGAAATTTTTGTGGAAGATTTTCAATATCCAGAAACGGAGTTGTCCATGGATCGATGTATCACTTCCATACATTCATTTTCAAGTTAGTTTTATGTTAAATTTTTTTATTTAAATTTCTCTTGCAATTTTTATACCTTTATTTCATCGCTTTCACCATTTTTGTCACTGGTTTTTTTTTTAAATTAAATATTACAAAGTTAAATTTTTAAAATGCATGAATTTTTATTCCTCATAAAATTTTATTTCAACAATTAATACTTTTTTGAGATTTACAACATAAAGTTTCATGAAATCTAAATCCAGTATCCACAGGATCACTTCCACAACTTTGAACAAAAACTCCTACCCTTGCATTGCATACATTCCGATTTAATGCTTCACACATCCAATCAGCAATTTTCCTGTGATCTCCAGGCATTACTGCACAAATTTTTCCATTTTCGGTTAATTCTTCATACTAAAAAAAAAATAATATAATATCAAATATTATGTAGAAATTTTTTAAATTTTTTTTTTAGTAAATATGCTTAATGTGTAATGTTATTGATGTTATTGATACTGCTATGTACATAATTCAAGGAGTAATAAATCAAAACACATTAAATATATCTGGAAAAAAAAGTTCATGTAAATAGATAAACTTATAATTCTTATATTTCTAGCTATGAGTTTCTAAATACTGCAAAACCTATCTATAGCAACCCCACTCCAAAAGAAGTAATCTTTTGTGGATAAAAATAATTAGAATTTGTTTTTAGATATTAAAGTCATGCTTTAAAAGAAAAGTATAGAATCTCAAGCATTCAGTAAAGTTTTTTTTTTTTTTAAAAAAAATAGAACTATGCGAGATATGGACATGTTGAATTATAAATAATTTACATCATTTTAAAATAAGGAACTTACTGCTTTACGTTTAGATATTTATGTAAGTTCACACTTATAATTTTTTTTCTAAATTATTTGCAAATTCAGTTAATAACTGCTTTTTTTAATTTTAAAGACACCATTAACATTTAACTTTTAAACTTTCTTCAGAAGAGAAATGACAGTTTGTTTCCTTTTTGGAGTTCTTTTTTTTTTATCTGTAAAATATTTCGTCATTTATATAAAAAAAAAAAAAAAAAAAAAAAAAACTACTAAATTTTTTAATTTTAAAGATTTTTATGAAAGAAAAATTTATACTTTTTTTTATTATTGAACCAAATTTCTGAAATTATCCCTTTTATTTTTGAGATTTCATTGATATAATCATTCAAAGTAGAATTTATATTAAGCAATATTTTTTTTCAGAAGTGGTACTGGAATTTAATTTATGGGACTCCTTTTTTTTTTTTTTTTTTCCTTCTCTTTTCCATCTTCCGGAAAAAATGTCAAAGTGAAAGGCTTTCTACGTTGTAAAAATGGATATAATACTTTTATCGCGTTAGAAATGAAAAAGTAACTGGCACGTGAAATTTTTTTTTATTGTTTATACAAACAGAATTATATTAAGAAAGTAAATCAATTTAAAAGAATATATATATATATATATATATTAGCTGATACCCGCCCGCTTCACTGGACAGACGATAATATAATATTTTGGAACCTATACGTAAGATATCAAGAAAATTTTCAATTTTTAAAACTTTAATGATAATCTAAATTTAAAATTTTAAGAAATTGATTGTCTGTAATAATGGTTATCCTCGACATTCAAATATATGAGAAAAATAAAAAAAAAAAAAAATAGTAAAAAGTCACCCCATATATATATAATATGGATAAAATTCATTCCGCCGTATACATGTTTTACCTAGTATTGCCAAAGATGAAACCTTTTGTCAGAATACTCATCATGTGCTTAACTTTCAAATGAAATACCCTCGAAATGGTATCGCGTCTATCATAAGTTTTTTGTCCTTGCCTCCAGGCATTTTGATTTCTGACCATTTAGGATTGCAAGTGACTGCAAACCTAAAAATAAGTCGTGCAAGTCGGGACGTCCAAAGTATCTTACGTATGTCATAGCCTCTTCAGTTCGTTCATGCATGTGGCGAGGTCCTCCAGTAAACGAAGATTGTCTTGTGTGTGTGCTACTCCGTAAAAAGTCGCCATTTAGTATTTCTATCACTAAATATGTACGTTTTCTATTTTCGAAATTTCACATAAAGATCCCCTTCACCAAAATCTTGCCAATCCTCTATCAGCGCTTCAATATAAAATTATTTGGTATTTTTCCATTCCGCACGCGCAAATCTCACCAAGTAAACATAATTGTTGACGCTACACAGTATACATATAAAAAATATATTACGTTTGACGTCAGTTATATCATTTTTGGCGATAAAGTCGCTAAAAATAACATGAGAGTAGATTAACGAATGAAAATTACATTTTGGATAAGACTTCTGTAAAATCCGCTCTTAGTGAGCGTCTACATCGCAAAATGATATATATATATATATATATATATATATATATATGGTCTTTGTATGACTTGAAATAAAGTTGGGAGAAGGGGGATGCCAGCTCAGGTGTCGTCCGCTTCACTTGACCGAGGTTCAGAATTACGAGGTCCGTCGCCAATAGCCCTCGTGTTGTTTCTAGTGTGACGTTAATAAAAAAAACTAAACTAAATTAGACTTGAAATAAAGCATTTATGGGTTCTTTATAAGTGAGTAATTTTTTTTTCGAAATTTAATTTGTTTCTTTCATGTAAATTTCTACGTTTGAGATAATTTCTTTGAATTGTATGTTTGTGGTTTTATAATATACGTGGTATGTTGTAATTGCACTTTTCTTCTTCATTTTATTGTTTAGATTTTAGCTATCAGATTCTTTTTACTTATATTTTTGGTTTGCTTTTTGTTATTTATATATATATATATATAACCAGCAATCCGGCAGATATCTGACCAGAACACGGCCAAATTACTGGAAAATCTCTAATAATAACGTATTTAAACAGCAAAAACTTTATTTTATTATATGTGTATATATATAAAATTTAATATGGTACAATCAAAAAAAGTGTTAAATACATGAAATACCTAAAAGTACAAGAAATATAATGTTTTCTAATGATAACTTACATTATTCTTTTGAAACAGAAGGCATAAAATATCTTTCTTAACTTAAAAAGCTCGAATTACTGACTTGGCCGGATAGGTGAAGTATCGGATTATGGAAAGAGTATTGCAGTTTGTTTTATTTTTTCTTCGATTTCGCCTCTAATTTTTTAAAAGGAATTATGGCTTATTTACTATTAAAGGAAGTTATTGTCTGGTTCATATTGTTGAGGAATATGCAGTAGATTTCTGATAATAAGTTATTCCCATAATTTTGAATTCAATATATAAGGTGTGGCTATTAAATAACGAGACTGACGCAATAAAACATTTTATTTTGATGTCGTCTATATTTATTTATTATTACCTTCAATATACACCCCTCCTCTAACCATATAAAGCTGCATGTGAATATTTCATTGTTCGAAACAGTGCTGGAAGTCTTCTGTCAGTTTCTTCAGGACGTGTGCCGCTTTCTCTTTCACAGCTTCAACATACTTAAATCTTGTTCCTTTTAATACAGATTTCTCCTTAGGAAACAGATAGAAGTTGCATCGTGCAAGATCTGGCAAATAAGGCGGAAGGTCTAACACTGGGATGCTGTGCTGGGTTTAGAAACCTCTTGACAGACAATGCTGAACGACTTGTCTTTCTACAGATCAGGTCGGGTTTTTTTCACGGAATTCAGCAAGACCGTGAAGGTAGTAATGTTGATTAATAATTTGCCCTTCACGATTCCAGTGAAAGTACACAAATCCCATGAATTTTGAAAAAAAAAAATCATCATTGCTTTGAATTTTGAATTGTTCATTTAAACTTCTTTTGGCTCTTGGTGAAGATGGGCACTTTCAGTGCATGGATTGGCTCTTCGTTTCAAAATCGTAATTCAGAAACTCCGATTTGTCACATGTTATTATCCTTTCCAATAAGTTTGAGTCATTTTCAGAGCCATTCAAAGTGTCAGTACAAACGTTTTTGAGAGTTTCTTGCCGCTTAAACGTGAAATTTTTAGACACAATTTTGGCACACACTTTTTGCATGTTAAAACTGTTATGTTGTCAAATTGAACCATATTACCGATTTTTTTTTCGATATTGTCATTTATTTTTGACGTGGAAGGGCAATCCTGGTGTGTATAATCTTAAACTTCTTCTCGACCATATTAAAAACGCTTAAACCTCTCAAAAACACGTGCACGGGGTAAACATTCATTGCCTTACACTTCTTTCAATACATTATAAATTTCAGTAGTGAATTTTCCAAGTTTCATGTGAAATTTCACAACAATTAGTTGCTCACTTATCATCTTCCCGGGGAAACAAAAAAAATAACTCTAATGCAAAGGAAGGCTACAACTATACGAATTTGCTTACAGAAGCGAGATCCACTGCATTCAAAAGAGAAGGCTTCACGTTAAACAACTGTCGGTCGCTGGCGTTTGGCGCATGAATACTTCTGTAGCACAGTCAGTCTCGTTATTTAGAACCCGTTCTTCGTGTGTCATAAAATTCCTCAAGGTCTGCAGTAACCTGGTGGTAAGATCTTAAGTTATGGATGAGACATGGGTTCGAGTCCCGAGTCTGTTAAACACAGTTGTACAGATTAATTGTGGCAGCTAAACGGTTAATCAAACTGTGCCTCGAAGTCCTAACTTGGCACGTGTCGAACTTTGGTCACTATGATAACAGCTTAACTGTCATCTTCGTCATCTGACTGTTATTCAGAATCATTATGTACGATGCCAACAACTACTTTGTTCATCTCTATTGCGATGTTAGTTAATAACAGAAATGTCTCAAATTTTTTTTGTATTACTTATTTAAAACATCATGGCAATAAAGTCAAAATTCAGCCTGAAAATTTTACTAATGTCGAGGTATTTAATCGTTACACGAATGGTTTAAAAGCTGATGACAAAATATACGGTACATCGTATTTTCAAATGTTTCTCGTTACAAATTCTTTGATTTCTATTCTGTCTTTTAAAAAATTACCTTCAGAAAGGAATATTAAATAATTTTGATTTCCTTCATACATTAATTATAAAAAAAAGCAAAACTGCATTGATTGACGATTTGTTAACGACGGAATTATAAAGCAACATATGTTTATTGGTGATGGACATGTCATCTTCATCGAAAAATGCCTTCAATAAGCTTGAGATAACTGGAATATCTTTATGATACCTAAATTCAGAGAGAAAGGGAGTGACTGCTTATTAACGTCGCACTTAGAAGCAACACGAGGACTATTGGCAACGGACCTCGTAATTTTGCACAACAGTCAGGACACCATTTGATCACTTTCCAAACTTCCACATCATGCTTATGAAAATATTTTGAGACCCGATAGATTTAACGTTCCTCAGTTCCGTAACACGACGTATTGTTATTGGAATCAGAACTCATACCCATGACTCGACGAAATAACAATAGCCATAAACTCGTGCCCATATCTACTAGTCTACCGCAGCCAATTATATATATACAATTACTTTCAAATTCGAGCATATTTGAATGTTACCTCAATGAGCTTAAAACTGATACATTCGAAGGTTTGCAGAATTTGATGATTGCTGATCAAATGAAAAATAGATGCTCATCATAGTATGAGGAACACTACCTAGATATCTGGGATAACTTTATATTACCAGAAGCTATAGGCTTTTGAAAACATCCGGCTCTCCCTACCCAGATGTCCAAGGAGACATGTGAAGTCATGTGAAACCCT